>JBBPJX010000117.1:0-26283 GCA_038088955.1 Neotropicomus parvogracilis
AGACATTTTAGGCCAGCCGATGTATTGGCTCAACCATTCTTGGCAACCCTATCAGTCGTATTATGCCACAGTGTCCCCGACGGCTGCCGTGCCTGTCTGCGCCGCTGCAGCCCCATCCTCGCTCGCGCAGCAAGGTGTTTACCCTCCGACGCAACACCAAGGACAAACTGTGCGGCCATGTACGGCTCAGTCTCACCTTCCGTTGGGGTCGTATGAAGTGAATGGCACGACATACTTTCAAGCATCGATGCCTTCTGTCCCCGCACCGCCTTCGGTGCCATATCAAATTCCTGCCCATCCGGTTCCATATAGCCATGCGATGGCTCCCGTATACGCGTCGTACTATGTACCTGCCGCCCTGCCTGTGGATTACTACGACGTTCCCAATCAAACGACCGGTTCGCAGACCGCGTTTGATCCCATTGGCTCGGACCCGACGAAGCCCAGCGAACTGCCCGTCATTCCCCGACTCGAGGACTACCAAACGTCGCCAGTCCAACAGCCCCCATTCTCACCACCGTCGGTGGCGAACGTCGATCTGGGTGCGAAGAACGAGGCGGAGGAGCAGCCGACGGTCACCCAGGAACATGAGTTTCCGTATCGACCTCGGAAAGACCAGCGGGTCGGCCACGCGCGTCGCATCAGCGTCCACATCAAGAAGCACGCCCGGGTTAACAGCGGCTAGCGAGTCCCCTCGTCCGTCTTTTACTGTGGTCGGGCGTACGTATCTTTATCTGCCGAGACGCGCGTTTTCACGTATTCTGCGAGCCATCTTGACTAGACTGTCATGTACCGCTTCTCGTCCTTTTTTAATTTATTTTGTGATGTCGAGACGATCTTTTATGATGTACTCTGTATGCTATCATACTATGGCCATGTGCGCGTTACGAACGACTCGTGTGTGTGTGATGTCGAGCTCGTACGTTGGAGATTGTTCGGGCGCGAGTTATCTAGCATCGTACCGCACGCCGGTCATTCCGTCGGAACCGCATCACAATCTGGCATCGTATACGCTCCGAAAATTAATGAACGCGCTCGTGACGTGCCCTGCTGTTCCTGCCAGCCCAGCCCCCTCTCCCCTAAAAAAATTCCGATGGTTCGGGCATGGTTTGCAGCGATATACAATTACATGTGACGAGGGGAAAATAGCTGGTATGTATTAAGGTACACACAAGAACAAAACCAAAAGGAAAAGAAAAGATAGAAAATGCTGGATGCGTCGATGAATAAATACAGATGAAAAAAGAGCAGGGTCCCAGTGCACCTCAATCAATCAATCAATCAATCAAAGAAAAAGAATGGAGATGTCCGTCGAGGATAACCCGTAAATTCGTCTTTCCAGGTTCGACCAACCAAGAAACGCCGAACACCTCTCGGAGTTTGAGGGGGCGCGATCGCTCCCACTCGCGCTCTCACGCGGAAAAATAGAGGATCCAAAATCAAGGGACGCGGAACGGGTACCTTCATGCGTCTCACGCAAACAGCTCGGCGCCATCGATCCCGTACGAGAAATCCAGGATCACGATCTTTTGGTCGTGTGAGGTGCTGATAAACGAGAGATTATTCTCGGTTGGGCTCATTCCAAAAACGACGACGCCTCTTACCTGACGATCTTGCCAACGTCGAACTTGACGTCGAAAATGTGGCTCGTGTGGAGATTCCTAAACTCGCGGACCAACCGACCTACACCTTTGGTCTTGCGACTCCCAGGATGAGAGAGACCGTTCTCCACCGCTTCTCCGTGCCATTCCCAGACTCTGACACTCTTGTCGTAGCTCGTACTCACGATGTAACCCGTCTTCGGGTCAAAACAAAGAGCCCTGACGAGCAAAGTGTGTCCCGCAAACGTGTGTAGGCATTCACCTGTCGAGGCACGCCACAATTTGATCGTGCAGTCATTTGACCCGCTCAGAATAAGCCCGTCCTTGAATACCGTGGGCAAATGCAACATGACTGCATATGGAGACGTACCTTGAACTCGATGCAAGCGAGTCCTTTCTCGTGCCCTTCAAAGACCCGGATACACTCGCCTGTTTCGACATCCCAGAGCATCATCTTCCCATCGCCGCTTGCGCTAACGACTCGGCCGTTCTCCAGGCCAACAGCATTCACTGGGCCTTCGTGTCCACGTAAGACCGTATGGAGGGTCAGCGTTGTGCGATCATAAACATGCATCAAAGCGTCCTTGGAACTGAGTCGGATATGAATTGAGTCGGCCTGACAAACATAGAGACAGCTTACCATGAGACGATCCACTTTTCGTCCATCCTCAAGTCCAAGACACCGCCCGAGTGCCCTCGCAGAACTTGGCGTATCTCCGCAGTTATCTTCCGAGAGGGACCAAAGCCCCCAGCAGCCGCAATTGTGCAAGATTCTCTCGACTTTCCCGACCCACTGCCACTTGCAGCGTAGTCCACAGAATCCACAGGTGTGGAAATGAGATCCCAAACACACACCGTGCAATCGCTGCTTCCACTGACCATGAAGCCGCGGCAGACACCATCGCTTCCCAGATCCCAGTCACGTTCGAATTTGAGGCACAGTACGCTGCCAGTGTGTCCTTCGAAGCAAGCCACACATTTGCCAGTCTTGATGCACCAAACTTTGATCGTCCGATCTCGCGAACCGGAGATGATACGTGACGAATCAAAGTCGAGGCAGTAGACACTGTTTGCGAACGGTAAGTCACGGGAAAGTCGGAAGATCAGAGACCCACCTGTCCCTGTGACCGTCGATTCTCAGCACGTGCGGTTCGCCTTCGGGATCTCGCCACCGCTGTTCGAGAGTTGATCGACCACGGTAAAGGCTATGCCAATCGAGCATGAGAGGAGCTTGTCTTGATATTGGTTGCGGCTCCGATGGTATCGCTACTTCTCGTCCCTCGACCTTGTGCTCATTTCCGTCTTCCTCCCCGGAAGACGAATCTGAACACTGAGTATCTTCTTGGGTAATCTCGGAAGGATATATGAACACCCCTTTACCAATACTCTCATCCCCAAGCCTTGCAGTCTCCTTGAGCCTTATATTAGCCCGATCGAAGTTGACGGCCCATCCTCTTGGCTCGTCCCACTGCTCGCCGTCGTGTTCATGTTCCGTTGTGGGCATCGAGAGGCCGTGGATGCCTTCGTCCTTGAAACCCCGGAATCGGCGCCCGAAACTTCCAAAGGAATCTTGGGTGCGGTGGCCAAGGTCTGAGCTTTTACTGGGGGGGTAGGGTACACGAGGAACGCCTTCTCGTGCCCGCCATAGCGCCCACCAGACGCCGTTGTCGAGTGCGAGGGAACGCCATGCTTTGCAAGAACAGGAGACCGCGAGGATACTTTGTAGTGGTAGGAAGGAAAGAACATGTAGAAAAAGCTCGGGCGGAAGCCGAGTAAGGGGAGTCGGGATCCTTGAAACTGATATCAGAAAAGTCGTCTCAGCATCAATGACACAAGGGGCACGGAGGGTTGATTGATCCTGACCTCCTTCCACAGGACACTCTGGTTCCTGAATGTGTCCACGGCCATAATCGTAGTCGTCGCCATATCCATATCCGCACACACATGCACCGTCCCCCCACCCAGTACACGTACAACCGACCAATTCACCCTCCTCGCCGTCGAGTGGATCCAGAGCGCCGTAATCCACGTCGGTATCCACATAAAGCGTGCCTCGCCTTACACGTTTGGTGAGACGTCTTTCCTTTAACTTGCGCCCCACGCCTATCATGGGTGATGTTTTACTCCGAACGACAGAAAAGCCGGGCATCGGGCTCGACTTCGCACGAGCGGCGGGAATCGGGGTGAGGCGTGGATCTCGAGGAACGGGCGAATGCTGGGGCGAGCCCTTGGCGGGGGAAGCGAGGGATTCCCAAAGGCGTGATATTCCAGGCCTGGCGCGCCTTTGTTTGCCTGTGAGAGGCCCAAGGCCCATGCCAGCACTCATGCTCTGCGACCGGCCGTTTATGGCGAAATTGAATGAACCTGCTACAGATGTCGAGTTGGATCGAAGGAACGGTAACGTCGTGGTGCTGCGAATGTGGGAGGAGCGGAATGGATCCGTGTCAGGTTCGTCGTCCAACCGGGAAATGTACTGATAAAAAGTTGGACTGCTGGGGGGAGAAATCATGGAAAAGTCTGCTGTAGGAGCAGGAGATGGTGGACGGGCAGAAACCGGGTCGCGAGATAACGGTGGGGTGGACGCTGAAAGAGGAGCGGAAGGGGGCCTGTGAATAATTGGTACAGCTATGTTGGTATCGAGAAGAGGGAGACGGGAAGGACCAGCCCTTGGCCCGTCATCGACCAGCCCTGGCTCTGGCTCTGGAGTAGAGTGGGCGGTATAGTACGGCGTAGGTACGGCGGAGCGGAGATAACCCCGCTGGGCGATGTCATTAAAAGGAAGTTCTCCTTGTGCAAATCCGACAGTAAGCCTCGGGTGCAGCAGCACGGTGATATCAGAGTCGGTGGACGACGATCCGCTGCTCTGCCGGTGGGTGTCGATTGATTCGGAGGAGGGTCCTGCACGATCGTGCCCAGGAATGGCCGTGAAAGTAAACGAGCGGTCCGGACTCGGTCTCGGGGATGCCTGCACCAAGGTAGGGATTCGAAGCCGTTCACTAGGACTTTGTGGCGGAGAACGTGCCGACGTCGGTGCTGTAGTGTATGACATGGCAGAAGAGGCAGACAAGGGTACCTCTAGCGTCCAGGGGGTGTTGAAACTGAGGTCGAGGGTAAGACGATGTGAGTGCCTCTTTGTGGGTGTGTCGAGGGAGAGGAGGTCAAAGTCCAATGTGGGTCCCTGGGATGTGTCTGCGGGGCGACGAGGAAAGGGGACCGTCGAGGAGGACGTGCATGGCGGTGTCGAGAGCGTGGTCGACATGCTGCACAACGAGCACACTTGAAACAAATCAAAGTCTCTTCAAGACACACTGCGCACGTGACCGACGAGGGGAAACTGGGCAGAGTGCGACGACGAGGAGCAAATATATTATATACTGCAACGACACGAGGACCCTCATTCTACCGGGGAAGAAGGAAAGAAAAAACTACGCTGCAGCCGTGGTGATCGTAAACAATGGCACATGCGAAATGACGAGCCCGAACAGCGCCATCCTGCGTGAACAGTCGTGTCAGCGTCATGTGGGGCACAAAAACGCCGTCGCACGACTCGTCGGTGAACGGAGACAAGCTTGAAACAACATGCCAGGCGGGCGTAGGTGGGAAATGCTGTGCCGCCGCACCACCGAGGTTCGGACAGCAAGGCCATCAGGAAGGATCCCAAACATGCCTCGGCCATCCGATGACGTTCCCGTCGCGACATAGTTCTCGAAACAATTCAGTGGAAACTCCGCGCCCGTGCAACCCAAAGATGGCATATGAAGGGAACCATAGACCATGGACCTCGGTTTGGCAAGATTGAAACATGGATGTCCATGATCCGGGTGGAGCTCCTGTGCGGAAAACAATGCTAGGCACTCACATAAGGGTGATCCAGGGAGTACTTCCACCCTCTTTGGCGCGTAGTGGGTGCTGGTTCATGACTCCGTTAATGGCGAGAATGAGAACAGGCCATGCAGCGTATCTGCAAATGACGCAACCGCGGACCGGTCATTTGAGACACGGGGCCAACAGCGATACCCAACAAACTGCGCTAACGCGTCGACGAACCTGTTCCTTGTTACCGTCACCATTCCAGCAAAGAACACACCCATCGAGCCAAATGCATCTATGAGACAGTGAAGCCTCGCACTAGCGTTTGGACATTCCGGGACACGACTTACCGACGGACTCTGCCCTCCATGATTTTGGAAGGGTTAGCCTTGTCTCCCGCGAAGAATCTCTCGGGTCATTGGGGGCGTTACTGCTCGACATGCCTGTGTATCGTGTGTCAATGTGACCTGCAAGGAAATGAAGTATAGGGCGCGTGGGAATCGCTTGGCTCACCCCAAACTTAACTACTACCTCTTGCCAGTGACTGTCATCCCAATCAGAAGTTGCACCAAGTGCGTCTATGCCAGTGACTAGTACTTTAGTGAGCTCACTGTGCCCCCCAACCGCACGCGGCGTACGTCTCCTCCAGGTTTAGACTGATGACATCCATGCGCTCTAGACACGGTTAAGCGTCGGAGTGAATTTCCGACAAGTCAAATATATTCCAAGTCTGTACTCCTCACTTCTGTGACGTGTCAACGCGAGTGTCGTCAGTTCTGGATCAACACCAGGTTCAATTCATGGGTTTCGAAACACGCGACTATTCCCCAGGATTCGATCCTTCTCGATTCGTCCCGTATTGTCCGTCTCACAGCGCCGAGAACGCTCCAGTTTCATTCGGTGATCGTCCGTCCCCTCACCAGCGATGCTCCACCAGTTCTGCATGACTCTGAGAATCCCCCATATCGATCCTACAACATCCAAACAATTTATTTGTGGTGACCACTCTGTCCTCGATAGCCCCTCGGACGATCAGTCGAAGCGCACTCGTGTTCTGAGGTATTTAAAGGATGGACAGTGGGATGGGGTGGTCTCCAGAGTCCCAGTCACCGGGAAATTCTTCTCGACGTTTTTCGATCGCGTCCCTTGCCGCTCGTGTGCGGCCAGCGAGAATTCCCCGATTTTTGTTCTTGGCTGTATCCTTTCATCCGGACAACCTTCGTCGCCTCCGTGCAGACATTCTCGATGGCTACCCCCTATGCCCTACACGCCGCCTTCGTACGTGCAGGACGCGAGGCCGATGGAGTGGCGTGTATACAAGGCGAAAACAGCGCAGGAAACGGGGCGCCGGCCCAGAGCCGAGAGCTAACGATCGTCGCGCCTGTTGACTCTCGATGCCACGTCTGCTCGCAGTCGGTCACGCCTCCAAGTGATTCTCGTGGCTGAAGCTCTGGTATGGGAGCGCGGCAAGTGTAACTTCTTTTGGACAACGCGGCATCCGACCCCAGGACTGACGAATCACGGTCTGGTTTCAGGGACATCGTTTACATTGGTCACGGCCATCATTTGACGCATCTCGTGTTCCCGGAGACCGCGGAAGCTGGCCAAACACAGGACATGGCCCTTCTTGATACGCCGCCCCCGCCGATTTCAAACATTCTCTGATTTGAGGGCGATCCCACGGGAATCGTCTTCAAAAGTGTGTTTTATTTGCCTGGATGTCAACAGAAACGACCTTGTACATACTGGCCTGAAGATCGCTCACTCGGAAGGCTGCCACGCAAAACTCAGTCAGTGACATCAAATATTCATGTAGGCAACGCGTTGATACGAACTAGCGTCTTTGCAGGTGGATGGCATGATCGTTTGCATCAGATCGATCCATTACTTCGAGCACAAATTTCCAACAGATGATCATATCATTGTCTTCCCGACCCTCTCATTCCGCCGCAAGTCATTGACCTGATTACAATGGTCCCCTCGCCAATCGGAAATAGGCTATTGATGATACTCCTCCCCGCAACGATTGGTCGTCCAGGGCGGGGATCAGGATCGTTAATGGCAGACCTGCTATGCGAATGCAAGTGATCACATGTTGCTGATCGTGTCTCTGTTGATACGCAGACCTGCATTGAATATGAAATGTTTCAAGGAATTGTCCCTTCTGACTTGCGGATCTCGTGATTAGCCCATCGGACTACATCGAGATCAAAACAAGGACCGAGAAACTCAGAACTTCACATCACAGCTCGATTTTCCGAGAGCGGCCCAGGCGATCTCTCATAGTGTGCAAAGGCACACGGCATCAGATGACACGATTGCACATTCTCTGGTGGCATGCTATAGGCGACCAGCTCGATCAACACTATCCGCGTCCAAATCATAGTTCGCAAGAGAAGGACGCAGGAAGAGGAGAACTGACTAAGACAGCAGGAACCTCTTCAAATAGTCGATCGTCGCAGCATTCACGTACTCAATTACGCTCTTTTGCTTGTATCCTAAAGCGAGCCAGATCCACATGAGCCACTAGCAAAGCGAGACGCTCAATGCTCAACGCTCACCGTGACCCTCCCCTTCGCAAAGCACCAGCTGCGCCCGTCCCCCTGGCCTATCCTGCACGATCTTGAACATGGACACAGCCTCGTGCACCGTCACTCGGGTGTCCATTTCGCCGTGCGTGATGAACAACGGCACGCTGATCTTCTCTGCATTGTTCAGCGGCGAGATGCGTTCCAAAAAGGCTCGGACGACGGGGTCAGACTCGTCCCCGTATTCAAGACGTCTGTTGGCACGACGCACGGGGGCGGTGTTCTCGAGGAATGTGACCCAGTTTGCGATGCCAAAGTTGGCGACGCCACATTTGAGCTTGGCCGAATAATGCGTGAGCGAGGCCTTGGAAAGGCTCGGTCAGACGGCGGAATGCATCAAACCCGAGATCACGATCGAGTCAACTCACAAAGACCATGTATCCGCCATCTTGACGCAGCGATGTTTAGCGTCCGCGTCGGGCGTAGAAGGAACGGAACACTCATTCACATGAACCACCCATCACTGCAATCCGCGATGGATCCAGTTCTCCGGACAATCCAGATCCGATATATTCGATCAGCGCGTTGATGTCTCTGCCACGGTCCTCGTAGAATAGATGGCAAAAAGTCAGGAGTTGAGATGCTCACTTGACCGCATCCTCGCGCTTCTCAACGTCGTCCGCCGCCATGTACTTCCTTCCATATCCTGAACTGCCTCTTACGTTTGGATATATCATAGTGATTCCCAACTCGTTTAAAATATAGCCATGGGTTGCACTGTATCGTGTCGTCAGTCGACCCAGCGATGGCAGTGTCTGGACTCACGCCTTGTACTGCACCGTGGCCTGCGACTCAGGGCCACCATGGATAACGATGACGACGGGAGTCTTGTTCCTTCCTTCGTTCGGATGATAATACAACGCAGGAATTTCCCGCCCGTCAAAACTTCTGAACCTGATCAGCTTTGGCGCGACGGCCTTGGCTATTTCCGGTGCTGCCGCCTGAACGTAGGATATCGGCTTCACTTCAATGTATGCGTCACCGTCTGTGGTGCGCTTGACCGTCTGCAGGTCCAAGATTGCCCGTCGGACGAATCCGCGGGATCGATAGGAGGCGAGACGGAATACGAGCTCGTAGGGACGTCCGTTTCGCCCGTTGTGTGTGTACATAATCCATCCTCCTTCCCATTCAAGCTTGACCTCGACGACCGTGTCCTTGTTCGGTCCAACGAGAGGCATGGCGTACAGCGTCTTCCACCCTTCCACGTTCGCTGTAAAGTAGATGCAAGCATCTGTGACCCCGAGACTTCCTACTTCCCACGCGATAGGTTTCAGAACGGAGACGGATGGGCCAAGGTCAGGAGTAGTGATGTGTGATATCGTGCGCCGATCGATGTCGTACGATACGACGGCGTTGAAATCTCCGTACGCATTCGTGACAATGTAGATAATGTGGGGATTGACAGGGTCGAGGGAAAAGTAACCATGCATTGTAGTCACCCCTTCGCCCTCCGTGGCTCCCGGAAGAACGATTCGCTCAAGATTTCCTGGTTCTCGGCCGGAGATGTCGACCACGAACATGGGTTGATAGACATTTCCATAGGCGCGTGAGAGGAGCAGGTATTTGTCATCGATAGAGATCGACCAAGTAATCCAACGCTCCGTCTTCCCATCTCGAATAAGAGGAGTGACTAACTTGGAAGGAAGATCAAAGGGTGTCGAGTCGCTGGTGGCCCCAGTGCTAGAGTCTATCAGACGGGTGAAGTATGCGAGAGTATCGGTGTTGTTTTCCTTATTTGAGACGAATGCCATCAGTCTAGAGGCGTCGATGAGGGTGTTATCTGGAGGATATGATGCGAAACCGACCTGTTGGATGGCGATATTATGATACTGTTGTATCTATAGTCATCGTGAGTCAATCTCTCGATACGGCCCTTACCAGGAGCGTTATCTAGTTCGCCATCGATCTTTGGCAAGACTTGCTCGCAAAGCTCGTCCTCCCAGTAACGCCTGAGAGCAGAAATATCAGGAACGGTTCAAGCGATATATACCAACCCAGTAGTACACGCACCACAACTGGAAATGTTCATTTCCATTGAAGTCCATGGACATTATTGCACCGCCTGGCCTGTACACTCCACGCCAATCCTCGCCGGCGATGGATCCGAATGTGGATATAATCCGACCGGCCCCAATATTGAAATGCGTGAGACGCTCTAGCCTAGTATTGGCTGGATCGGTCGAGATCCTGTAAACCTGGGACACTTGGGCATCCTCCGGCCGGTGGGAGAGAAATATACCACCAGGCACAGCACCTCTGGCAATTTTCACGTTGCGCTCGAAACCATACAAGTCGAAACCTTGTGATCGAGACGTTCAGCGATCGTAACATCTGAACTGCACATAAGAGCGAGGAGTAGCAGTACACACCCCGAGCGGCGTCTTCATAGACCTTCATCCCAGCGAAGATCTCCTGGGGAACATCAGGAACGTTGACCGCTTTGATCTTGTCGGCAGGTCTAGTAAATTTGAGGTCGCCATAATCGATAGGAGCAGTCATATTCAAGTTTGACGATATGGGGAAACGCCGCTCGAAAGCCTGACAGGCAGAACCCCTTTATATAGTTATTCGATGAACCCCGCTGAGGGGCGAAACCTGCAGGACTGAAGTTCGCCGTACGGTCCATGGACAGCGCCGCACGAAAGATAAGGCCATCAGGCCCACACCGATACAATAATCCATTAAAAGTAAAACCCCTGAACGCAGCGAATGGCGATGAAAACACGAGGTAATTGAGCATGTGCGAACTGATCTATATCGGCGAAAGGCATGCCCAACCTGCGAGGAAGGCATGCAGACCACACCTTGCTAGCTGACTCCCTTCACCGGTCTACTTCGTCTACAGCATGATCGCCACGCAGAGCAATGCAACGGCGTTGAGGGGTGCGTGCTTTGGACAAGTAGATGGTAGTTTTGTTGATGCTAACGGTTAGACAAGAGTCGACTGAAATCGACGCTGGCAGCCCAATACGTGCGATGGCATTTACAGCGGACGGAACATACCTCGTGACCGGGGACAAGGAGGCGGTTCGGGTGTGGCGAGTGGAGGACTCGCAGCAACCTGTGGCAACGATGAAAGTGAAGGATGTCCGGTCTGTGGCGGTCTCGAGGGACGGCAAATGGATCGCGGCGGGGGGAAGCTGGGGTCAGATGGTAGTGTGGAATCTGAACTATGACAAGAAGACCGTGACGTTGGAGGAAGTCTCGACGACGCACGACGCGGGCGGCCACACCGTCACTAGCGTCGATTTCTCGCCAAACTTGGAAGAACACCCTCGTCTCGTTACTGCGTCTGGGAACCGTGAAGCCCACATCTGGGACTTAGCCAAAGGTCGCGAAGTGGTTGGACCACTCAAACACCCGAACTGGGTGGTCGCCGCCAAGTTCTCTCCTCGAGGCGACCGCATTGCAACAGCCACTTTCCGTGACCATGTTCGGGTCTACGACAGTCGCAGCGGCAACCTACTCAACGTCACCGAAAAAGCACAGGTTTCCCCGTACTACAACACCGGGCTCTTGTGGTCAAACGAAAGCACGATCTTGATCCTGTCCAACAAGTCAATCGACCGAATCAACCCGTCCACGCCATCATCGGTATCCCGGGAATTCTGGTCTGTTCCCGACAGCAACTACCCTTGCATCGTCTCACCGGCGTCTGGGAAATTCGTCTTGTACGCTGCGGGTGATGAAGTCACCAAGTTTTATATCCCCTCGTCGCAGGTCCCAGACGAGCGGAGCCAGACTCATAAATGGAAACTCCCTGAAGACGCACATTTAATCGCACTTTCTCCAGACGGCCAACTTCTCGCAATCGGTAGAGGGGAAGGCAAACTCGTCATCAGAAGTCTGGTCACCATTGAGAAGGCTCGGAAGGCTTCAACGCGACTCACCAACTAGCAAGCATGATGCGTTTCTGTCAAAGTCGTTAGTACTACATGTTTACCATTTTCTCGTATTTATACCGTGTGTCGAGGAGTACGATGGGAAGCGGTCCGCGTATGTACCTTGGTGTAGTTCCCTCGAGCGTTGAATGAGTAAACGGATATTGTGTGGGACTCGAGCGAGGCTCGCGCGATTACGGTTCAACGCCTATCACCAGGAAGCTTGACGATGTCGGACCCGGATGTTGTTCATTTGCGAGCATCATCGCAGTCGTCCCCACGGACTAAACCCACGCCCAAATATCCCCAGATCCCGCTCGTCTTTTCATACATACCCAGCGACGATGGAACAGACGAGAATCTGCTCATTCTTCTCCACGGACTCGGTCAGTAACCCTTTTTTTCGTCCACAAATCGCCTCGCCCGACGCGAAACGACAATGCATCAGGAGACACGCATACACCCTTTGCAAAGCTCGGTCGGTCGCTTCGTCTTCCACAAACGGCCATTCTCGCACTGCGCGCCCCTGAACAGTAATCGTACATTTCATCAAGGCCGGCCAGTGATGCTGAGCGACCACCCACAGGATCCCATATCTCTACGAACAAGCATTTCAATGGTACACGTCCTTTGATCCGCTCGGCGAAATGATCGAACGACCGAACCCAACGTCGGCGCTCGATGTCACGGCCAAAGTACTCGACCATCTTATCACGGAATGCGCGTGGCCCCCGAATCGCATCCACCTCTTCGGTTTTGGCCAAGGAGGCAGTATTGCTGCAGAGACTACGCTAGCGTGGTGGAAGAAAGAGCTCATGAGGGCAAACGGAGAAGTGTCGCCTCGTCATCTTGGTTCTGTGGCTTCTATATCTGGTCCACTTCTTTCTTATCCAACGCTCGCTACACCGTGTCCTACACCCCTCCTGTTGTTTTCTCGAGGGTCCGTTTCCAAGGCCGTGTCCACAGCATTTTCAAAGGGGTTCTCACACTTAAGGCAGGTTATGAAACCCGCAGGTCAGGAAGAGGAGTGCATGCCGCGTTCTCGAGACGAGTGGGAGCCCGTCATGCAATTTTGGAGTGAGGTGTTGGGGAGAAGAATGGGAGAAGGACTTTATGAGGTAATGACTGGCGCTGCAACTTGAATATGACTCAGAGTATAGGTAGGCCTGACGGTTGGTCAACGTTAACGCGAATGTTACTAGATTACGACAGTGCACTGTTCTACCTGATTTCGGGTGACCGATGGAAGTTAAGACCAGCGCGGTGAGTGACAACGAGACGATACGTATTATCGAACGCAAGGGCATAAAGGTAGACATGTGCGATGGTCGTCGCCCCCCGATGGGTATGTTATGAAAGCGCGTCTCTGTATCATGTACTTCGTCGGTGACTAGCGCTAACTTGGACAGGATTTCAAAGTACTAAGATGTTCACTCGTCGAACCAGAACATCGTGGCCTGCCCGAACTCATTCGGATCACGGAGGGCCGAGTAGGGAGATCAGCGTTTCTAGCCAGGAGCTATCTGCGGAACGGAACACCCACTCGGTACCGTGGCTCGTGGCGCCTTTAATTCGCACCGAGCTAGCGATTCTGATAAATGAAACGCACATCCATTTCCCAGACTTCAGGAAACACCACGCTTGCCTTCGGAGGTGGGTCTTGAAGCTCTTGACGTCTGATCTTCACGTCTCCTTTGCGATGGATTATATCTCCGTTCTCAGCTTTCGTTCACCTCTATCCACATCTTCGCACCCCGAAAACCAAGTCAGATTCAGTATGACATTGTATTGGGAATGCTAGCTGGGTTCTGACGCCAAGTGTCATAGGACAATGGGTACTGTCTCCATCAAGAACAACACCAACCGTGTCGTCCACATACGTGTGACTGCCTACAGGGACGATGGAGATGAATACTTCCATGCTGTACAACCCGAAGCAACACTAGAGTGGTACAGAAAGAACTGGCAGCTCGCTGTCATACTCCGAGAGGACAACGGGAAAACGGAGGAGTTCGTTGTCAAACCCGACTGCAAATACATTGTGGTGTAATACAGTGTTCTGTTACCGGAAGGGTCGTGCTAGTTCGAGCGTCGTTTCGTGCTGCAATCTGCGGTCATGCGACTCGGAGGTTGTCCTGTTATTTCTTTGTGAATTTGTCCAACGCCTCGAGAACCAAGAACAATGAATTGGCCGTCGGAGGTTTCAATTCCACTCAGAGTCGTTCTTTGGAGAAAGCAGCCGACTCGGACGAATAACCCGCCCCTCAACACGACTTAAGATGCTCAAACCACAATATTGTGGCCGGCCTGTTCTGGAAGCTGGTGCATGCGAGCCCGAGTCTCCAAGCTGACCGCTCGCGTCCCTTTCGTACACGAGATTTAGGGACTTGCCACGAGACCTGGAACTGGGCCTGGCCCGGTCGAGACTTGACCCGGAAGTTAAACATGTCAACAAGATGCTGAACAAGAAACAGATGGAAACAAGGGAACAGGAACACTGAAGCTGAGAGACACTGCGAGGGTGCATACGCAGCACTTGGACACGAGGCTCTTGTTGCAGGGTCAATTAATTACGCACACCCCTCTAGTCGTGTGCCCTTGGACTCGACTAACGCGCTAGCTGTACCGTCTGAAGAATAAGGTGAACGTCGTTTTGCATTACCACAAACATAGGCTGTCGTCTTTCCATGCACAGGTGCACTAGCTCAAAGAAGCCGTCAACGCTTCTCTCTCTTCCGCGTACGGGTCCAAATCGTTCGAACTCGGGAGCTCGAGACAGGTGTCCACCCAAGCCAAGGCCCACGCACCGTTTCCTACCTTCGTACCCCCAAGAATGCGCAGAGGAGCGACGTGTTGCCAGCGATACTTGCTCGGTTGCGTGTCCGCTCGGTCTGTTCGAAAAGAACGGTGTCAACGATCAGTAACCCGAGATGTGCGAGCGAAAACGTACAGTGTACGATGCCCGTGTGGGGTTCATAAACTCCCAACGGAAGTTCCCCGTCGTCCGCTTTCTTCTTTTGCCCCGTGTCCCCCTCACCATCCACATCCATCACACCGTTTACTTCTTCCTTTTCTTTTCCCTTTCCAGAACCGGAGTTCCCCTCCAGGATGCCACCGCATGCGGTCCTCACTTCTTGCCTCATCTTCGACCAGTCTGCATTGATCTCGTGGACTCTCCGCGAAGCCTCCCACATCCAATTTTCCTCTGTAAGACCCTCCCGGGTCAACATACTCTTTCTGACGGCACTATGCGGTCCGTCACTGAATGGACCCCAACCAGCACTACCGAAAAGCGTAGTCGGGCCACCAGCACGATAGACACCGTGATTCGTCCCCGAAAATGTTTGGCTTGGGGCAGAAATCGCAGGTAGGTTGCTCGCTGAAGCAGCAAGCGGATCTGGAAGCTCTCCGACAAAGTCGCCCGGGGAAAGGCCTTTAGCAGTGATATCGGCGAGTACGCGGTCTTCGTAGTAATCATCCGTGATCCAGCGTCCATCTGAAGAAAGCATACCGTTTGAACCATGAACGACCAATAGAACACGCTATGCCGGTTCACCCACCAATAATCATTTTAGCTCCGTGTAGTTTGTACGCGCTTCGAGCAGTGACCAATGTGACACTACGTGTTTTCAGATGAGCACCAAGTTTTCCGGCTTGTATAAGGGCCTCCTTTTCCTGCTGTGAAGCACTGAGTTTGAGTGCAAGCGCGTTACGGCGAAAATAGTATAACGAGTCCCGGAAGCCCGAGGAACGCGCAGCATCGATAGCGAGCATATATTTTCGCGTTGGATGTCGATCAGGAAGGATAAAAGTACTGCATTTGAACCGCCGACCTAGAGACTTGCAACCAAAAGGAGAGGCTCTGCATGAAAGAGGATCTACACTCACCATCGAGAAGATTTCCATCTATATCAATCTTTTGGTCCCCCCTTTCGTCTGGCTCCGTGACGAACTCGTCACCCTCAATATAATATACCTTGTCTCCGACTCTGCGCCATGCACGCCCGCCTTCCTCACCCTCGTCACCGTCGCCTTCTCCCTCGCCCTCCCCGAAGCGGGCTGTCAAACCCTTCCCGCGACCCCGTCCTCTACCACGACCACGGGCTTTCCCTTTTGCACGTACAGCAGGTGCATTCGGAGCAGACCCGCCTGTGCGTCCTTTTGGTCTCCCGCGAGGTCGCGCGGAAGCGCCAGCGTCGCGGTCGCCCCCCTCCGCATCATGCCCTTCACCCATAATGCTCCCTTCCAAGTCTCCTTCGCCCTCCAAATCCGCATCGGTGCCCTCGACTGCAGGCTCTTCCTCGTCTAAAACGCCCTCGGACTCCTCGCGCTTCGTGTGGACGTCGTCCTCGTCGACATAGTCTGCTTCCTCGGGGTAGGAGACGGGGGTCTGAACGACAGGCGTGTCGGAACGACGCGTGATGATCGTAGCGCCTCCACGGCCGAGACCGGGCTTGAGGATGATCTTGTGACTCGAGGTGCCAGTGGACGTGCCGACGCGCTTCATACTTGTGTATGAATGGAAGATCTGACCGGTATCAGCAGCTACTCTGGTGTGCGGTGTCGTGTCCTGAGAGTCGTTTGACCAGACCTTGTCAGTAACCCCGGTTGAGACTTACAACTAAGTTGAAGGTACCAGATTGTTACGTAATGTATGTGCAGTGGTTCGGGTTCGAGTATTAGGTACGCGAACATTCAACGTGCCCACCATGTCATCTTTCCGGGACCTCCTCGACGGCAAAATTGTCAGTGAATCGCAGGTCCAGCGTATCGGCGATTTCTAACACACGGCAGGACTTTCATGGCCAAAAGAAAGTTGACGACATTACTCGTATAGCACTCATAGCGAGCACTGCAGGTTGCTTTTCGTTTGCCGAAGTATTGTGTGTTGAGCTGTCTACAGGTCCTTTCCTTTGTCCTTGGTTTCGCACTTCAGTCGCTGCGCGTAACGATGGGAACGTTCGCTTTCTGTACGGTCGCCATTGCACTAGTACGCATGCCCGGCTCTATCCTGGACCTAAACGCTGACGGTGCGGTGTGTTTGTAGGCCGTCGTTCCCCCCTGGTCTGTATACAACAGACATCCTGTCAAGTGGCAGCCTGCACAGACGGCCACGTCGAAGAGCAAATGATATTTCATAGTCGCCTGGTTCGCCTCTGTACATGTGAATCCAATACGTTATGGGTGTGTTCATGTGTCGGGATCAGAGACAAGGGTCTCCACACGATGCTGAGCCAGATCAAGACTTAGGAGAGAACAAGCAACTGAGAATATTTGTGACCATTCGCGATTCAAGGATACAAGGTTCCAATTAGCGACCCCACAGTCCCCACTTCCCCTTCTTGCGAGTCCCAACAAAGGAGGGTAAGGGGCATCGTCCATCGAGAGATCCCGAGAGGTGGAGAGCGTGCGTGCAATGTGATGCGACAGCAGCAATATCAAGCGTCCCAACTGCACGAGCTCGACTGAGGTGTGTCATTTACTCTGTTTGAAAACAAGGCAATAAGGAACAGCTGGTGCGAGGCGGGACAGGAGACATACTGGAACGAGCTCTCATCTTTCTGCGCTTGCGTCTGAGTCTGCGGGAACGCTTTTTCTTCCACTTCTCTCTCATTCTATAGAAGATGAAGTGAGTATATGCATCTCGGTCGTTTGTGAACTAGGCGTACTCGTTGCTTCGACTGAAGTGACTGAGGAGAGAGGTGGGCAGGCCATTCGTGGGCAATATCGTTTGGGGGCTTGTTGGTACTGCATAGTGTATTATGTAAGTCTTCCCACGCCCTCGATGACTTCATCGTTGTTTTGACTTTTCGTTCTGTCAAATGCGGTCACGAATTGTCCGATTAATTCTGTCCACCCGGCCATCCTCATCATCACGTGTCCTTTCCGCTGCTAGACTTCTCTCCCTGCGGCCACCTGCACGTCCGCAACTCCGGTTCACCCCCCCTCAACCCCATCTCCGCCGCTGGTCCTCCTCCCAGCCTCCGTTATCCGACCCCTCTCGCTCGGACCTGTTCTACCACCTCCTCCCGGACCCTTCCCAATCCATCCCCGTCTATGCTCTCTCATTTCTCCCCGCTCCACCCCCATCGGCCTATTCTGCCACCATTCTCGGCTGGCTCCCGGCCGTCACCGACGCAGGCACCGAAGACGTCGACGCAGGACTGAACGACTTTGTCGAAAATCGTGTGTTCCAGTCTTGCGCTCACCTTCTCAACGTTTCTTATCATCATCCCCCCGACGCTCTAGCTCGGTTCCGACCGCTCCTACACGAAGCTGTCCAACAGGCACTACGCGAGGGTGCCGACGACGTTTGGACCAACAGCGCCGTCCAGATCCAACAAGGATGGATGCACATCCACGGTGCACGCCCTCGAGTCGAGCAGTCAATTAACCGCACTGACTTTGACGTTCCCGTAGATTACCGCAACGTCCCGGCCCTAGGCAGAATTGGCGATCCCGACGATATCATTGCTTCCGTGCTCGTTCAAGACAGCAAGGTGCGCCGTCGTACATTACCTCACGCGGTATAAATTCATTCTGAGCGCGTTTCGTGTCCTTGCAAGATTCTACCCGATACCTATCAAGCCATGCCGTCTTACCGATTCTGCACTGCCGACGGGCCGACTCAACTGACGGAGGGACTGGCTAAGAAACTCAAGAGCGTACTAGAAGACGTCGCTGCGCGAGAATCACAGTGACACGAGCTCGACAGCATCGAATATGACTCCATTACCGTCTTGGCCGTACGCGAAGCGCACGAAACTGGCCAACCTTCATATTGCTACAAGCGATGCGCTCGCTCGAACTGATATACCTTTCCATCACCACCACTTGTGACCACAACCGTGCTCTCTGATTGGGGGTCGCGTGGATGTATACACCTGCAATTTCTCTCCTCACACTTTTGAGCCATTCACTTGCGTAAATCATATCTATGAACCACGATCTCGAGAGGCGAAAGGTTTTGTTCGTCGATAGAAAGGGTGGTCAAAACCAACTTGACCGAGAAAACCATGCGGAGCTCACCAGCTCTTCACATCAGCTACCGGACAACTTTAGACATCAACTTGGGGAATAGTCCACTGAGTAAGACTCTCGGCTTGAATAACGATAGCTTGTCAATTCAAGCCTTTCCGTGACCATCTGACCTGCCGCTCGTGTTCGAAATTCGCAGAGGCTATCCGAGTACATGGTCGCTCCTCGCGATCAACTCAACTCGTAATCAGACGTCGGTTCACGAGAGCCTCGAACTTCAATTTGGTCGTGGCAAGTTCGCCGACCTGCCAGACGGCCTCACATATTATGCCTCTCGTTCGAATATTCGCGGATTCCATTTCGCATGCACTCGGCCCATGGAGAAGCAACCAAACATCAAATTCAAGCATAGCGCACATTAAGGCAGAAAATAAGTCGTAGCGCATTACTAGTCAGACAACGCTGGCCGGGCACCTGGGTCCACTCAGTATTTGACACCAGGTGATGCCCTAAGCAACCAAAGACGAAAAGGATAGTGAGTGTCACGAAGGAATGAAGGAACGGAATGGAGAGGAAAGATAATGATAGGTCACGAAATTGAAAAAGATCAGGTAGATCCAGGTCGTAAGGTACTCGTTAGACGTCGTTAAGCCGATAAGCGTGAGAGATACGTGTCGAGGTGTTTTCATGTCTAGGCTACGCCGAGCCCCCAAAGTAATGAGAATTTAACCACGGAATGAATCACGGGGTGAACGAGGGCCGAACAGTCCAGGGCTGCCTCGGTCGGGAACAAGTAGAGTAGGCTCGACAGACGGCGGAGTAGGTGCAAGCGCAGGATCAGCTACAAAATCGGTATATCAGTCATCAACTCAGAGCACGAATCCCCAACACCGCCAAACTTACGCCGCCACGTAACCCAAGAGTGCACTTGTCTTGGCTCCGGAACGGGCTCGGGAGGAGGAGGAGCGTCCCTTCTTCGAGAACGACGGCTTACACGTTGCGGAACAGTGCGCCAAGCTGGACGCGCCTGGGGCATGTCTTCAGGCGGAGGTGGGACATCTGGGGGTGGCGGAGGTGGGGGTGGCGGAACACCAGGTGTCATCGGCGGTTTCCTGTGTTTGCAGTGTTGTTTGTGAGAAAAACAGAAGGGACCAAGTCACGGCAACAAACCAATCAGGATCAAACTCTCCACCAGGACCGTACTTCGACTTCATCATCATGAGGTATCCAAGCTCGCTGCGTAGAGGGTGAGCATCGTTTAGATGTCACTAGGTAGTTACGCACTGTTGTATGTTGCGGCGTTCCTCACGCAGCTTGCCAACTTCACCCAGGAGCATGCGAACCTCGGTAGCGAGGGCTTTGCTGAACTCGTCGAGATACTGCAGAGTCGAAGTTAGTTACGTCAAAGGAGTTACCAGGCAAAGTGAACTATACGTACGCCTTGAACGTTGTAAGGCACTTGTTCGTTCGCAGTGGCGCGGACAGCATTGATGGTTTCCTCGTGTTGCCGGCCACTGTCCGCCCGCCAACCTGGAAGCCCTCGATGAGCGTCAGAGATTACACAAACTCCGAACCACTCACTATCCGAGAAAGCATTGAGGAGTTCTCTCTGCTCAGCATTTTGCCGCTGCAACTCTTCCATGACATGCTCGATGCCTGTCCACCTACATGAGCCCAGTAGCGATCGAAACCGATCGTTCAACTTACCGGGTTTGCCTTCGTTCGCTTGTCTCAGTTCTTCCTCGCGTTGTTTGGCCGCTGCTTGCTCATCGGCGAGCCGGGAAACCATGGACATCAAGTTTTGCATCTGACCATCGCGTTCCTCCTTCCATCGTTGCTTCTCCGCCCAGTGCTCATCCATAAGGGCCCTCTTCTCTTCGCAGAGAGCCTGGTTTTGTTGGATCATGTTAGTTATATCAGCCAACTGGTTGCGCAGTGCGTCGTCCCGCTCTACGGCCGCCATTCTCGCCTCGTTCGCCTCTGTCGTGCGCATTTGCCGTTCGTTGTCGAGTTCAGCACGAGTGCGAGCGAGCTCTTCCTCGAGAGCCGCAATTTTGTCCTCCCGCTCTTGGTCGAGGAGTCGGCGTTCCTCGTCGAGACGAGCTCGTTCGTGTTCGCGTTCCGCGGCGAGCGACTCTCGCTCACGTGCCATTTCTTCTCTTTCCATGCGCACGGTATCCAAAATATCAGAAGCATGTCTGGACGCAGCGTCTTGCGTAGCTGTATGGATCGACTCAATAATCGAGGCGTGGTCTGGATCTTGAACGGGGGGTGGGACGGGAAGTGGCGGCACCTGCGGGGCATTCGCAATTCTGTCTTCCAGATCGCGGAACAGGTCGTCGCCTCTTTGTCTCGCTTCCGTGTCTCTGCGGTCTTCGTTGTCAAGGAAGATTTGCTCCCTGGCGTCTTCGTTGTCACGGAACTCTTTTTCGCGTCTACCCTCTGCGTCTTGTGCGTCATGCACAACTTGATCAAGAGCGCGTTCGGCCTCATCTAGTCGTTCCTGCCGTTCACGTAAGGCATCCTCAAAGTCTGGTCCGGGAGGTGGAGGTGGAGGTGGCTGCGGCAGGCTCGGCTCAGGGACATGATGAATCATTTCGCTTGGTGGTCGTCCTTCATCCTCTTCCGCGATCATTGAAGGTGGGGCTGCACCGCGTGATGGCATGCGTTGAGGGCTACGTCGATCATCTCCAGTCGCAGATGCTGCCGATGGATGGCGGCGTAGCGGGTAATCAGGTCCATCTCCCATTGAAAAAGAGGGTCTGCGGTCATGTCCCCCACGTTCAGAGGGCATAGGAGGGTAACGATCCCCAGGTGGTATCGGCGACATCTCGCGTGGCATGTCAGGAGAGTGACGACCTGCAGGATAAGTTCAGCACAAAGCGCCATAGGAAATCGTATAGACCCACGTGGTCCGCCCAATCGGATAATAGTAGGAGGCGGTGGAGAAGCAGGCGGGCCGGCTGTTGGACTTGGCGGACGGCGGGGTAGGGCTCCAGCTGTATCTCCCTCGACGAATTCAGGTGGCCGCGCGGACCTGGTTTCGGATGGAGCGCGTGGTCGATCGCCAGCATCCTGCTCCTCTTCATCTCGACGAGAGGTAGAGCGGCCACTAGGTTGTCGGCGCGGAGTGCCTCGGCCCGAATCCTCTGGGGGTGGCTCTTCCCTTTCCCTATCATCTGGAGCGCGACGACGCCTATCCCTCGGCTCATCTTCATAATCATCATACCCCCCTCGCCTCCTACGATCCGGCGAACGGTCATCATCGTATCTTCCACGTCTCCTCCGTTCCGGTGAGTAGTCATCGTCATATCCATATCTGCGGTATCCACGGTCGCCGGGAGAGTACGGCCGACGATATCTATACCGACGGTCGTCATCATACTCAGGGGAGTAATATCGCCTCCGGTGGCCTCTATCATCTGGCGAGTAGGAATAAGAACGCCGGCGATCATCACGGTGCCTAGGTCGTCGTAACCGGCGGCCTTCGCCTCGCGGTGAATAACCCCCAGGAGACGGAGAACGCGAAACTTCAGGCACGTGTCGAGGGCTGCCCATGATAATCGGTGGACCAGTGGATGATGGAACGCCGGGGAATGCGTGGATAGTAGGGGATCTGGAGACACGCTCATCGTGCAAATGTATCGACGGTGATACCCCAACTGGGCTCACAGGCACTTGAGCTAGAGAACCGTGTGGGCTTCTTTCGACGACCGCGACGGGCACCGTTGTGCCCATCCTAGAACTTGCTCGAGACGGCACATACACCGATTCAGATACTGGTACAGCAGGTCCTGGCAGAGGAGGCCCTGGCATAGGCGGGTGGATGACAATAGGTCCTAGAGGCGCCCCTTGCAAACTCGACTGGACGGGCACCCCTCCTGGGTGTATAGGTATGCCAGGCTGCTGAACAGTTATGCCCGGTTGTAAGGGAATCCCAGGATCGATTATGTGTCCAGGCGGCGGGATGCCAGTTTGTGGAATATTGATGATTGTTTGTTGGGGCGGCGGAGTGTGTCGAGGACCACCAAGTGAAGGTTCAACCGGTACAACGCGCGGTACATCGCCAGCAAGTGGAACAGGTAGAACTCCGGGACTGCGGGGTGGATGGTAAGACTCCTGGGTTGGTGTCGAACTCCTTGATTCGTGTCCAGGCGTCGGTTGAACAAGTATTGTATCACGCCGAGGTACTGGGAGTGGAGAGCGCGAGGCAGACGATGGTGTCGACGGTATCACCCGGTCATCATGATCGTCAATGCGATGGATGTATTCACTTGGACCAGTGGGGTGATATTCCCCATACGGTGTTCCTGGAAGTACAGGTCCCGCAGGACCCACGTATTGCGAAGGATCTGGCATTGGAACTCCCCAATCTGGAGGCGCCTGAGGAATGACGGGGGTATGAACGCTAGGTGATCGATCCATCCTAGGCACTACTGGAACCTGAGGACCACCTTGTGGGAAGAAGCCTGGAATTACTGGCGGCATGGGACCTCCAAGAGGGGGAGGGAGTGGCGGAACAATGAAACCACCTTGACCTAAATTCACAGGCTGGGGTGGTTGACCTGTCTGAGGTGGAGGCTGAGGTTGGGGCATAGGTATACCTGACAACGTTGAGTGTTGTCAACATTCTAGTTATCGAGAACACTAGTATTAGGACCAACCTGGTCCTGCGCCGACACCAAAACGGCCGAGATCTTCCCTCAGCTGATCAACACGAGCAGTAACGGCTTGGAGCTCGGCTTGCCGATCTTGCACATCTCTTGCAAGCCAGTCGTTGAGACCGCTCATGTATCTCATCAACTCACGTTGCTGATCCACTGTTGCGAGTTGTGCAAGCCGGTGTTCCTACCGTCATGGTTATCATCACATTCCGACAATGCTTTTCAGGATACTCACTCGCAAAATTGCCATCAACGTTTCGAACAGAGGCACTTGGACGACAGTCTTAAATTTAATCAGTCACCATGCAGAGAACACCTTGCAATACTTACTGGGCCTGGCGGCATTGGGACGTAAGCCAGATCTTGAGCCCGAGGACCGCGGTCGTCAATTGCGCCAGGTGGTGGCACAACACCTGTCTGGATACAAAACACCTCAGCCCCGTTTGATTACAGTGGTAGCACGACATACCTCTGGTCGGCGTCGATACCAACTGGTAGATCCAGGAGGTGGTTCTCCTCCTCCCAAATGTCCTGGGGCGCTGGGAGGGCGATCATACAAGGACTCTGGCTAAAGTAGGCGTCAGACTAAAGCATAAAGAGAAAAAAGAGAGCGTACCAGGAAAGGTCCGGGAGGACGTACTGACGGTCTCCGTTCTGGGCCCGGAGTGTGTTCTCGAGGCGGTGGGGCAACATCGTGGGTGACATGTTCCGGTCTAGGTGTGCGAATGCGGTCTGGAAGAGGCTCGTGGACAACAGGTGGTGTTTCACGATGAGGTGGTCGCTCCGTCCTTAGCGGACGTGTCAAAGGAGGCCTGCGTCGGGGGAATGGTTCGAAAGGCGGATGCAATGTTTCTGGTGTCCAGATCGGTTGTCGGAATGGAGGCGCCGAATCTCGCCTTAATATCGGGCTTGTGCTCCTAGACCGGGATGCCCTTGGGGCGGGTTGGTAGACGAATGGGATTAACTGAGGTGGCGGCTGGATGTCCGAAGGAGCCGGTGCAGGCGGTACATTGAGCAATTCCATTAGCTGTTCATCCAAGGAAGGACCGGCTCGGTGGGGGACAGGCACTTGGATGGGGATGTGGGCCCGATCCCGTCCTCGAACCATATCCCTCCAGCGAGACAGAAGACTTTCTACGTCGGCCTGGGAGTCCTCCGACTCTGTAACAGAACCTTCTTCCCGGCGTCTTGTTACTCTCTGCGTCGTATCAGTGACGTGGATCGTCTCTGTCTCTTCAACCGCTTCCCGACGATCTCGCTGGTCTCGCAGGGCTCTCTGAATTGTATCCTGTTGTGTATTGATTAAGGTCTCGATGAGAGACTCAATACGGTGCAGCCGCTCAAAAACTTCCGTATTATCCTGAGGTAGAGGTCTGGACTGACGAAGCTCGTCCAACATTTCATTAGTCGAAGTTTGCCCATCCCAAAGCGCGGACGTCTGCTCCCGTAGCTGTGCCAGCATGTCCCGAATGATGGTCATCGTAATACCCGGAACTTGTCGAGCCGTACCGCTAGAGTCAGATGACTCTGTAGAACTTGTAGACGGAGTAGGGGACGAAGGAGGAGGAGTGGGGGAAGATGACGATGAGGTGAGAGAAAGCGTCGGCTCAGGCGATGGCTCGGAAGACGAGATGAGCGAAAGGGTGAGATCAGTTGAAGGGGACGACGACTCCGATGGCCAGGCGGGAGAAGGTGGAGGTAGTTCCATCTCTACTTCTATTTCCACGTCATCCGCACCTAAAAGACTAAAGTCGTCCGAGTGGTGAGAAGACAAAAACGACCCAGAAGAACTTATGGAGCTGATTGAAGGAGACCTGACGGGTGGTGGCGAGAGTACGATCGGCCTCAAACCGTGATGTGATCGAGGTCCGGCTGGCGTAACCCTGAGCTCAGAGATGACGGTCATAGCGGCGACGGATTGGTCCCTACGCTCGGGGATGGCGCTAATGGCGACCACGGACTGGTCCCTACGTTCAGAGATGGCACTGATGGCGGCCACAGACTGGTCTCTACGCACGACGGCTGGAGGCTCTGGCCGTTCCGTGATGACGACCCTTTCAGTCTCAACCAAGTGGGTGCGTACGTATTCCGACAAGTCGTAAAGTTCATCTCGAATGATTCGTACGTTTTCGGAGATCTCTTGACTCTCCTGACTCCTGAGATGATCCAACTCATGGATATGATGGAGAAGCCGGTCGATTTCATGCGTTATGACCTCGGTGCGCTCAGTATGCGTTTGCGTCGGTACCGTCTCCAGTTCCGAGTGAATGGAAGGCTGATTCGTCTCCGGAGTTTCAAGACTGACGCTGGGGGACGGCATACGCGAGTGTTCGGTAACAGGGGATTCAGGGGGAGACACTCTCGTTGGCTGGGGGAACTACAAGCGATGAAAACATGGAATGCTGATTGCACAAGGTACTCACATAATGTACCGGGCTTATGCTTGGGCTACGAAGACTTGACAAGAGGGAGGGTTCGGTTGAGACCTCAGATGGGGCGGGAACATCAGCAAGTGATATCACATCATCCTCCACCACAGTGACTATAGTCGAGAGACTAGAAACAGTGGAGACACTGGATGGAGTACGAGACAAAGACGAAGATGCTGTGGACGAGGCAGAGAGGGGGGTCGGTCCACTAGAGGGCGAGGAAACGGACAGAGCAACTGAAGCGAGAGGCGGGGGTGGCGGCGGCGGCAGTGGTGGTGGCGGCGGCGGCGGAAGAGGTGTAGTCGATACTACGGAAGTGGTGATCGTTTCCG
>JBBPJX010000118.1:0-26210 GCA_038088955.1 Neotropicomus parvogracilis
ATACGCGCAACAGGCTTTTCTGCCAGTTCAGACAGGTCGTAGAAAGGAACGGTGGAGGGAGGGAGGGAGGGAGAGGTGGTCTAACACGCTGGGAGATCGGACTCTTTCGACGGTCTTTTATGAATAAAGGCTGTCGACTTCGGTTAGTCGGATGCGACTGGCGCAGAACGGTAAAATGGTGGTCTATCGACGATCTGCGCCGTGGACCAATCGGCGAGTCTCCAGACTGGAAGGATAAGGAAGTCGCATCAAGGAACGAACGAAGGACGGCACAAGTGCGGCGAAGGGCCGTAGCACGATACTAGTGCGTGGACCCGGGGCGAAGGGTGAGCGCTCGAGTGATCGTAATCGGCAGTACTGACCTCATCAAGATCGAGTACAATATAATCGGATGGGAAAAGCTAGCCCGTTGTGCGGCATGTTCCACCTCGTGCTAGTCGAGAGTTTACCGAAATAGGACATAGTGCTAGTCACCTCGTTACGAGAGTCCGCCCATGACTCTACCACTGTAGTAGGTCGCATTTAATAGACGGATCTCTGTTTCAAGAACTAGACATCTCTTCCGTGGTTGTATTGCGGCCTCCCAGGGCGGAGCACCGAATACAGTATCCAGCAGGGAAAATCCGCGGACAGACCTCGAACGAAGCATATCAATACCTCTCCTTTTCGAGGAAAGGAAAGGCATACGTAGCACGACAGCTCACTTCGCTCCGTAAGATTAGGCAATACTCGGAGATTCGACCGAACCTTTCTAATGGGCAGGGCATCCAAACGTAAGTGCGTGACCCTCCATCCTGTGAAGAGGATAATTTCTCCTGGCCTAGGCGTGTCTGACAGCGGAACGAACCATCCATGCGGAACGCCCAAGGGGAAAAGAGGCCGAAAGGGCCAAGCATGAATGGTCATATGGCTTCATATTCTTCTTCCGAGCGGCCAGCGGTGATAATGTGGGTGATGTGACTCTAGCGAGCCAGCCCATTATCATCGTGTTCGGCATAATAATGGCTCGGCGCGTGCAGTGACTCCGCTAGAACGTACTCAAATACGTGAAATATCAGGTAAAACAATAATTTATCACATTCAAGCGAGTGGCGTTAACTTCGCTCTTACTGAGCTTGCCACCTCCTGCGGTAGCATGGCTATCACCTGCAGACAGGATTATGTTAGACGAGAGAGAGGGGGGCCTGATTGGTTAGCTACCTGGCGAACTTTTTCTTCACCCCCGACCTCCCAACCACTCTCTGCGATCGGAAGCACACAATCATTCACGAGACGCGCACAAACTCTGCCGATGGCATCCTTATCACCAGCATACTTCCGCCACTGCAATACGTTCTCTAAAAGCTTGACAGTTCGACAGAGCAATCGCTGCCGAGCAGGTGCTGCCTCCAGGTCGAAGGGAGGATGGTTCAACGTGACGAAGGGGGCCAAGAGTTCCTTCGCCTTGGATGTAGCGCGGTCAAAAACGGCGTGGACGGATTTCATGATCATCTACAGATCATATGATGTAAGAAATCCATCAGAGTAATCACCACGAGCACAGCACCTGGAATTTAAGGCTGTCCGTTCCAATAGAAGCCTCTACCTGTTCAGCTAAATCGATCATTCTTCGGACATCCTGCCCTGAGTAAGGGTCAAGGGCACCAGCGCCCAGCATTTTGCAGAGGCGGGGTGCGAGTGCGGTGGAAATCGCCGCTGGAACAATGTCGCCGTCCGGACTAAGCTCCCGTTCTTCGCTCTTTCCATTTCTGTCCTGAAGTCGAGAATACTGGTACAAGGACGAATACCAAGCAAATTGGTCCAGACTTTTCTGGGACTGTCACAGGATGTCAGAGGTTATGTCCGAGGAAAAAAGTGCATACCTCAAATGGGTTCCATCCTAGAATTTCAAGCCGCACCCAAAATTCCCAAGCTCCCACAAGGCCAAGGCCACCCCAGGCGCCATAATAACTGTCGCCGTAACATTTGCGCCATTCACCAAACCATTTTGCAAGTCCGTTGTTCGGGTCCTTGAATTCGACAGACCGGACATCGGATAAGATATTGTCACCATCCACGGTGATCCTCTCCAAGGCCAGCCTATAGTCTAGAGCGTCGGACTGTGTCAGCGATGAATCGGTTGAATACCCTTCATCGCGATCGTCAACATCCGATAGTATCGTTCTGGCACATCGACTGGCGCGTCTTGCTACCCTAGCTGTGCGCCGCTCCCTTCTAAGCAAGATGAAGTTTGATGTAGAAGACACACGGCGCAGTTCATCGTCCCTGTCCAATTCGACATCGGGCTTAGGGGCCACACCAAATACAACAGAGAGGTCGTCAACGTCATCGTCGCTGTGCCGCCGTGCAATCATCTCGGATCGCTCTTTCAATATAGAAAGATATTCCTCTTCAAGCTTTTCAAGCTTGGGAAACTATAGATCTCTAGTCAGAGTTGCTGTACGTCAAGAAAGACCACGGAACCTTCTCATCAAGGAATACAGCTACACTCTCAACCCAGTCCCTGAATTCTGCAAACCAGCTTCTTTTCGATTCTGCAGTAATGATCATTGAACGAAGTTCCACCTCTCGTATGTCAAGCTCGGTACGTTGCTCTGCAAGAGATGTAATCGTGATATTGCTTGAAGCATGGGAATCAGATAGCGAGGCCAATGACTGATGGAATCGCTCAATGGCTGGACCAAGGGTGGGTACTTCTGTTGCGGGTGGGACTGGGAAAGTGTTAACAGATGTACAACGGGATAATGAAAGATATACTTTGGGCTGCTTTGTAAAATTGTTTGACTGGTTCCGAGGTTCTTGCAAAGTCATGACCTCCTCTCCGGAGTTGCTCCCTCTCCCAGTCGAGAGTTTCTTCGTCTTCTTCTACGCTGAGTACAACGTCAATCAAAGAACGGAGGTGAGAAAAGTACCTACACCTCAGCGATCATTTCCTTCATCGTGTCTCTGCGTTTCGACGCCTCAGCTTTACGTGCCTTTTTCCCCAACGCTATCCTCTCTTGCGCGCTGGTGTATTCCGCATACTCTGAAGGATACGAATTAATAGAAATGATCCCATGGGGCCGAGATCTTACCCACCGTCGTCTCCTTCCCCAACTTCGTCCTCTTCTCGCATCAAGCGGCTTTCAGGATGCGAGCCATGGAAAGTGTCAGTTTGTTTTGTAACGGACAAGGAAATGTAGTCTTGCTCTGTAGCGCAGACGCGCAGACGCTCTCGCTGTTCTTTTGCAGCCACAATCCTTGACTGAGAAGGGATCACGGTTTCAGGAACATCTGAGACACCATCGATAAGGGCTTCCAAGACGGGAATCGTAAATGGCTCGCCTAAGAATCCTAAAAACTCGGATGTACTCTCGTCTACAGCTAGAGACCCATCCATTTCGTGAATGTCATTGTTGGTGGGTGGTCGAGCGGAGTGCGTGCTGGCTCGAAGTTCTGAAAGGTAAGCTTGGTCATAGACCGGTGCGCCATTAGAATGAGTGCTGATGGTAGCCTGGTCCAAAGTTGCAGGTAGCGAACTTGGGATAAGGGGTCAGCGCGTATAGGCGAAGGTCTGTCGACACGCACGCCGGGTGAGAACCAAGAGTGAGCTTGCGACTAAGGCCGGACTTTTTGATCTGAAATGAAGGTTCCTCCGTGGCCTAATATATGTAGTCCCATCAGGGGGTGTGGGCAGGATGCAGTGCGCTTACTTCGTCATCGACGCCGAAACTGAGTCGGGACTTTGGCTGTGAGCGTTTTGCCTTCGACTTGAGCTTCAACGCGAGAGAGATGGGCGCGTCCGCTGTATATTGTTCGGCGCTGTCGTGGTCGACGTCGACGTCTCTTGCGCGCTGAGCTGGACGCGACGTTGACTTCTTGAAGACAACCTTGTCGGACATGGAGGCGTGTGACATGACGCGGCGTGACAATGTGGGGTCGTGCAGGACGAAATTCCCACGGAGCATTGTGTCATCAACGAATGGCTCAGCCAACGCGACCACGACCGCGTCTGGTGTCGAGGCGGCCAGCGGTCGACGGCGAGACGCAGGTAGCCAACGCGGTCAAGGACGAGGACGACCTTTTTCGCAGAAACAGGGGAAGAACAGCTCATCATTGGAAACAGCTTGAGCAGTCTGCCGCGAGTATGTGCCACCGCGTTTTTTCAGCATCGTGTTCATCTCCCACCAGAGGCAACACCGTTCACGATATCCGATGATGACTGGGACATGGATGATCGAGAGGACACGTCTTCCAAAGCCCGGAAGAAGAAGAAGCCGACCAAGCAGAACGACCGCCCGCGCTGGCAGAGCACCAATGTAGCTAGAATGTACGTCTAAATGTGCCAATGCATTCTGTCTCGGGGTATATCTGGCTGAGTCATTCCTCGTCCTACCTTGCATGGAACGAGGCCCCCGAACTGTCCAAGGTTGCAGTCTTGTCATATCCTGACTTGCTCCTTTCAGACTCTCTTCAGACAGTGAGGACGATGGTATCCAGATTATTGAACATACAGTCAAGAACACCACGGAGAACACACCGCGAAACAAGCGGAAACGAGAGAAGAGTCGCTCTGAATCGATCACACCGCCACCCAAGCTGACCGTCCACCAACGCGCAAATGCAATGAACCTGGTCAGGTTCGCAGCCAATCTTTTGATTACATACATTCTTTCACTCATATTGTGATCGTAGACAAGCGCTTGCATTTCAACCTCGACCACCCTCTCCTACCTTCCTCCTTGATGACAGTGCCGATACGATGGACCTAGACCCAGAACTTGCTAAAGTTGCGGAAGCAGTCAGGCAGCAAGTGCGGCACGCTCACATCGACCCGGAACGCGCAGGGGGCCCTGAAACTGTCAATATCAAGGTTCGGTGGCAGCCCCACCCGCGCAACCACTCTGCCGAAGAACAATGTTGGACGTTCAAAGTGAGACGGGTGCGTTCTTGTCTTTCGATCTGTGGTATTACCGATTAATCTAACACACACTAGCATGACACATTTCGAGAGTTATTCGATGGAGTTGCCGACCTAGCAGGTGTCATGGCAAACCAACTCGTAATCAGTCATGATCACAGACGCGTCTTTGCTTCAGGAACGCCTCACAGTCTTCACATCTGGGCAGAGGGAGAAATGGGTTCGTCTCTACCCAGAGCCCCCCGAAGTAACTAACCAGCATAAACAGAGGCATGCGACCAACACACGGCTGAATACATTCGTGCTCAGAAAAGTGGACAGCTGCCGTCGCCATCACGCTATGTTAGTACACCAAGACGGTCCCCGTCTATGGTACCACAGTCTGATGTAGAGTCGGAAGTTGAGCCCACTGAAGATACAATCAAGCTTGTTCTCCGGTCCGCAGCTACCAAGGACAAGTCTTTTCCTCTCACCGTTCGTTCGACTACTACATGTGGTGCGATTGTAAAGGCATTCCTCAAAGCAGCAGGCCTGCCTGACAAGTACGTATCTACGAAGAAATCCACTCCTTTTCCTCGCTTGATGGTCGACGGGGACAAGATGGACTCTGAAGCTGAAATTGGAGACGCCGAATTAGAGGATGGTGACTTGGTCGAAATCGTGGGTATATAAATTTGCTCCTTATTCCAGTACTCTGTACTCCTTAATGCTCGCCGCCTTGTATTTGTGCGCCACTTAACTACTGTGTTCTTGCCATAAAGGCCCCATGCTCAATGCCACCCTTCGCTAGCATTCTTTACCAGAATCCTAGCATTGTTCACAAACGACCGGATCAACTCATCGAATGCATTCCGTTCGTGTTCTGGTACGTTTGGATCCCCGCGCTTCGAGGCTGTTGACAACAATAATGAAGATCGCGCGATCTCCACCTCTAGTTCGTGTAGCGTCTCGGGCTGACGGACAAACCAATGAAGGCGAATATGTTGTTATGAGAATGTTGCACCTACTGGACTGCTGGGACCTGCGTTGGACACGACTTGCGTTAGGTCGATGTTGAATTCTTCATGCGAGTAACATATTCTGTCTTTCCTCCTTGTGAGTGCCGGCGTCCCTACAGGATGGGACACTGGGATAGCTCATTAGCACCTCCAAATGTAAGCTTGGAGTTTAACCTACCTGGAACCTCCAAACTGACACTGACCCTCCAGTCTGCTGCCCACTTTGGTGAGTATATATTCAGATCACCCAATCTCATTTTCTTTGTAACCTCGACGACCGTTCCTGTCTTCTCTTCACGGGTGACACGGATCTTGTCACGATCGCGAGGATTGTCAGAGGCATAAAATGAGTCTACCAATTTGAAGTGTTTGTACACCAAGGGAGATGCAGGGTGCGAGGGCTCGGAAGATCTACGTTGTAGCTCGTTCAGGAGCGTATTGAAGTGCTTGTGTTGGATCTGAAGTGTGCGGAATGAGTTCAGTTAGTAGCGTCGCTCTCCGCAGATATAGATACCGACGGCCGACATGTTTGATTCGAAACGCAAGTCGACCGCATCGGGGACTAGGACTAAGGCATGGCGGTGTTAGCGCTACACGCAAAATGCGATTGTACCCACTCACTCGTTTCCACCCGTGCTGGAATGTATATCCTTTTTCCACTAATTCGGTCTCTGAGGACACCAAGCTTAGCTTCCACCTCCACTTTCGCGTCAGGACCCATGTTGGGTCTGGTTGTGACCATGTGATGCACAAAGTCTGCAATCTCCCTAATGAACTCGTCGAGTGGTTCGACACCTAGGATCGAGACAGACAGCGGTGGCAAATTAGGAGGGTTGTTCATTATTGGCGACGTAGTAGAAGTAGGACTAGTGGCGGAGATGATAGAGTTAATGGCCTTGACATTCGAAGCGCCAGCCTGAGTGCTTGTAGTCCTTGGGGATCCAGACGAACGAGCCCGCTTCAGTGGCGAAGGTGTAGGCTCTGTCTCACTTTCAGAGTCTGTCCCAGGCGACGACATGGTCGATGGACAATTGCCTCGGTTGGCCAAAACAAATCGCTTCGCTTCTCCGGGTACATACTTAGTGCCCATGCACCACCAACCGACTAACTAGCACAGGAAAAAACATCCCCCCAATGAGCAATACAGTGCGAGCCGTCTTCCCAATCTCGCTGGCAGACGACTCTGATGCGTGTCCCGACACGGGTTGTACCACCGAAGCCACATACAAAAACGTGCCACCCTGTCGAGACCGCATGAGGTGACGATCTTCAAATAGCATTTAACAACTTACACTAAAGAGCAGCGCCCCACCCGACCAAGCGCTGTGATTGTTCTCGGAGTGCGAGGCGTAAAGGCCATACGTCAAAATCGAGCTCACAGGGGTCGCGAGGCTGAAGTACAACAGATACTTCTTGCAGTCCGTCACAGAAAGAGAATTCGCAAGAAGCGTGGTGGTCAAAGCAAGGGCAGTCGGTGCTATTGCGAGGACAGTCAGTAAACGAACCAGCAGAAGCAAAACATCATGCCTTTGTGGACGATAATTGCAAAAAAAACGACGAAGGAAAGATTGGAGGAACGCACACTAGATGCGGAAACACCCAATGCATACCCGTCGACAAGTGCGTGTATGGTTAAGCCAAGTAATAATGAGTATGCCCTCTGGGTGGCGCCAGTCTCAGTGTGCTGCGGGGGGGAATTCTCGGCATTGGGGAGGCGCCCTCGTCCCTCCAATTCAACATCAAAAACGAGCCCTCCAGGTTGGGGAGTCGAAGTGTGGAGCCTTGGCTGTCCATGAGAGGTTGTATATTCCTCCAAAAGAAACATCAAAGAGAACCCCAGCAAGATTGGGAACCCAATGCTGAAAGGGTATGTGCTCCGTTCCAGATTAACGTTGGCCACCAGTTCTTCGACTCCCCTGTGACGACGATCATTGACCAGTCGAGGTATGGGAATGCTCAGAGCGGGGGTTGGAAAACTCACTCCGGGAAGATCACTCCAAGGGCAGTGCCAACGAGTAGTCCAGCACCCAGGTTAGATAACACATAGAGGTGTTTTTCTTAGAAACGACCCGTCTGTTAATTAGACCGACTCTCCACGACTAGGCATGTTTGGATGCGTACTAGAAAGTGTCATGGCGAGCGGAGCGAGACCGACCCCGTAGGATGCAGCTCCCAGTGCAAGAGACATACCGACGACATTCTGAAACCCGCTGGGAAACATGCAGCAGTGGCGAGGTGAAGGTTCGAGCCAACATGCTATAGGCGGAAACTCGACGTTTTAACCTTGGCTGACTGTGCCCTCGAGTCTGGTAACGCAAACTAGCTCTGCGACTCCTCTGCTCCCAGCATCTCACGGATGAGCTCGATGATGGAGTCAGTAATAGTAAATTTGGTTGATGCTCAGAGCTTTTCAAAATTTGAGAACGACTTCTCCACAACACCAGAGTCCTCGGGAGGTTGGACCCTCCGATCCACGAGTGGATTCTAAGAATGCGTACGTAGGATCGGAGCACTAGTGGGTACTTTGAAGTTCGGTTTGACATCACTGGTTTCCCCAGCTGGTCCTTCGACACAACTGCGGCATCCCTTTATCTCACAAGATAGGACCAATACGCAAGGCCGTGTTTTGGATCCGGGGCAGGTTGACCGTGCACAGGTTCCGGTTGGGCGCAATCCTTCCAAGCGAACGACGACTCAGAGCTCTGCGATCACATCAACCCCTCAGAACAGATACAAGCACCCCGCTGCTGGGTCTGATGTTCAAGAAGGACAAGGTGTACCTACTCAGACGGGTCAAAGTGACGGAAGTAGGCCTAGAAGCATTTCTAGTGTGACGACGAAATGATCCTGGTTCGGCCGCGACGACCTTCGTAATCCTGTGCTCACTACGAACCGCCGCCGTTGGGCTAGTTAATTCCTTCTTTCCACCGAGATTTAAAAATCTTCCATATCAACTACGGTTAATGTACCTGCGGACACGGAGCGTGTTCGTGCTTGTGGAATGGCCTTATGCCGGGTCCCCTTATGATTAGGTTCTGAAAAGACCGAGACGGAGTCAGACATTTTGGTCATTCTGTAACCACCTCTTGGTTCTTTGTTGAATCAACTTTTAATGACAATACTCTCCAGAAAGCAGTCAACCTGTCCAGCTATTCAAACACGCGTGTCATTGCGATGTCAAAGGCATAACAGTGATAGGAAATGTGTCGATTACCTGAAAATGGTGCGCAGTCAATCTGTGCGAAATCTACGAATTACTTAACGAGCATGTGAGTGAGACTAAAGATAACAGGAAAAAGGCATTTCGTATATGCTTCCACGTGTATCACGGAGCATGGTGGACTCTCGGGGTTCAGCGCTCAACAACCAAGTGAAAGAACAGTTCACAAAGTTAGAAATACATGACCTGGAGAGTTGAGTACATTGAAGACACACGATTCGAAGGGAAATGGGGTGAATGGTTTCACACCTAATACAACAACGGATGGATCTTGTGATACCATCAAAATATGCAGTATAGACCGACTGTACTCGTGTTCCGGGAGGGCGACGGAACAGACTGCGGGGCGCTTGGAGAGAGGGGTGAACAGCACAAACAGTGGCGAAGGAGGACGCTCACCGATTTGAGTCACAACCGTATTGTGACCAATACAGATGGCAATCAACTGAATTGCTTCAAAGAGTCGAGGAATGGGTCCCCAAAGTCTAACACCGAAGGGAAGGAGAATTGATAAAGAAATAATAAAGTCGAATATCAAAATGGCTGACCTTGCCTTAATTGCTCCACCAGGGATGGATCGATAAGCTCCTCTTTGTCACGACGAGAGGTATAATCCCCTCTTGGCTGGAACGAGTTGCCTCCCAGACCGGAAGAGCGTCCAACTATGGGGCCAGTTTGCCCTTCGATGACCACTCTTCTTGAGCCACTCGCGGAACTAAAGGTATCCTCTCGTCTCCTTGACTTTGGATCTCGACGTTGCGGGCCTTCAGAGGACGACCCTCCAGGGAGACGGCGCTTTGATGAACCAGATGTAAACGGGTATGACATGTTGGTGGGTGAACGAGCGTCGGCAGGACTCGAGATTTGCTGCTGATCACGACTGGAAAATTGAAAATCGTCGGGGGGAGGTGAACCGGATGTATCAGTGGATATGGGCGAACCGGGATCGGGTGAATTCATGGTGGTAATGATTGACGAGCGCGACGAGTGCTGTCCGGATTCAAATGGGATGTGTCACGTGCTTACCGAATCGTTCATCTCCATCCTATCAGTATGCGCATCATTGCACTTCCCCTTGCTAGGATCAAAGTACCACCAGACACAAGACTTAAACCCAACACGAATTCTCTGCTGGTTTTTTATCATTTTGACCTGACTTCGCCGTATGCTGAACCCAAAGACCTCTCTTGGCACCGAAAATTATTGAAAAACGTAACAATCAAAGCCACGAATCTCTGGGATAGTCTCGGGAAAGCACCGAAAGGAAGCTGGAAGGTTGGCGTGTTATTTTCAGGGGTTAACTCGAATGATTTATCCAATGTAGCTACGGACGTATGAACTGGGTGAACGTTTCGCCGATCAAATAGAGTTCGAGGAGTTGGCTCTCGGAAGTGTCGATCCATCCTTAGGACCCATTGTTCCTACTGGAGCCAGCACTAAACAGGTCAACGATACCGGCAAAGATTCGAGTCAATTACAATCACTCCCAAAAGTACCCACATCTTCTGCTCCGATGTCGAGAATCTAATACTTTTTTTGCACATAGATACCACTCACCTACCCTCCTTCTTTATATACGGCTGGGGCAGGTCACACCTTGCATCCACCTCTTGCTCACCTACAAACGCTTTTGGCAAGCCATGGACCACGACATCGAAAGGGGTTTATTTTATGGTTGCTCGTCGCCCCTCTCACTGTTCCAATCATGCTGATACGTACGTGCTATCTGTTGTATGCCAATATTTATTTTTCACCTTTCCTCCCATGCACAGCTTTAATACCCAATTTACCGCTCTTCTTTTGCGCTTGGAGGTCATGGTCACACTACAAAGGTCGGTCTCCATGTTAAAGCGACATTCTTTGTGTATAACTTGCCTCTTTTCCGTCATGTAGCCTATAGATCTTCCCAATATCTTTCTGCCCTCCTCAGCCGCGGATTGATTGAACCAAATCCTAGCGCAGAGCTTGATAAACTATATGCACCATCCATCCCACCCTCGAGAACACCTTCCGGTCCCTTACCACTCGGCTTTACATCATCCTCGGAAAAAAGCTTGGCGTTCGTAAATACTACCACCGACAGTAAATCAGAAACCACCCCTGGAACGGAGGTACCTAAGTCCGAGCGCACCCTTCTTGCGGTCGAGGCGACGCCTCAAATCCTTGAGATGTTTAGTCTTCCTGAATCCACGGCAAAAGATATTCATCGTGCCATGAATCAAGTATGTATCCGCCTGGAGAAATCGATCTAATTTAGCTTTTCATGAAAGCGTCATGTTTAAAACAGGTAATATTTGCATTCTGTAGGATTTGACTTGAATCTCACTCGATTGTAGCCGACGATACAACACTGAGTTGGTTGCGTATTCCTCCGAGAACAGACTCAATGCGACCATCAATGTGCTCTCAGCGACCCGAAAGTTGATTATTCGTACCGCCTTGTGGCGATAGAGTTGCACGAGTTGGTCGGCGGGGGCGCTCCCAGGTCTTATTTCGAGAATATCTGGTGTTCTTAGAGGTACTTGCTAAAGCCTCGTTTCTACTCAATAATATCACGACCAGTTTGCATTTTGCACGGGAGCGCCGCCTTTTAGCCTATGGTGAGTATGTTTACTACCGATTGCCCGCCTTCATTTGATGTGTACACTTCCCGAGACCCGTTCTCAGTTAAAGGCCGACTGCCCATGTACAAACACGAATGTGAATGCACAAGCGCTCCCCCTCTTGTGGGGTTTGATGTAATTCATGAACTGGTCTTCCTGTGGGATCGACAACAATACCATCGGGAAGGCGCCCCATGGTCCTCCAGCGCCCTCTAGCGCGTCAACAAGTAATAGTCCTCCGCTAAAGTTTGACATCTGGGGGCTGCCAGGATTACCCTTCCTGTTCTTATCATCACCCACAAAGAGCCACCCCGAAGTCGAGGTCTACGCAATTGCTGCCCGAGACACCAGCAGGCAAGAAAATCGCAAAGAAATATGGCACCAAGAAAAGGCGGTAGTGTGTCAACTTGCAAATAATTGATTGTGGCGAATTAAAAGCCACAAAAGAAATTTATACGGCTCTGTGCTTCCTCGAAGGCATTGTCACAACGATAACATCCACACGAACTATGATATTGAGGGCGGAGCACTAATGAACTGTGGATGTAAACCTCGATTTTCTCTGTGACGTGAGTGTGATGCGAGGCTAACATTGAGCAATAGGTTACTCGCTCGGTTGTGTCCGTTATTTAACGAAGAGAAATCCAACCGCTGTCGTCAAAACCCCCGTATCGATTCTGCGACTTCAGCCGCTTTGCTTCAAGTTTTCTCCTCCCTAAACCCTGGAAGAGAACCCGTCACTTGCACAATATTCTGGCATCTAATCTGCATGGCTTCAAGTCTTGACTGCCCGATGTACTCTCCGTGCGCGCGGTATGCGACTAGGGTTCAGTTGAGCTATTTAATCTCTCGATGCTGGTGGTACACCACAGTTTCAAAGTGTTCCACGCGGGGAGGCAGACACGAACGGAGAAAGTACACAAGTTCTGGCCTCAAAGTCAGGAAGGGTAGAGAAATTATAAGCCTTTGTTGATCGAGTGAGTGGCCGAGCAACTGACTCCTGAGGCCTGAGTGGCCACCGAGGACTTGAGACGATGAACGCCTAACCGCTATGATGACGAGACCGCGATTCAACGTTGATGCACCCTACCACTACACTCCCCTGACTTGCCGCCTTGATCACCCCATGCGCTGAAGGCCGCACCGATCCTTGAATCCACAAGAAGCATCGTACCTTGTTGCGAGGGAAGCAAACATTGTCCCTGCTGCATAGTCAGATTGGGTCGGCAATGCTTCGATTTCTCCCCTCAGCGGTTCCAATGCCGCGCAGAGCTCGTGACGACGACAGCACGACCGACTACGATGAACACCTCGCCCCCTCACATACCCATGACTGCTAATGAGTCATTATGCCTTCATTAGACATCTAAACTTGCATACCTAGGTACATAGAACTTGAGTCAAGTGCTAAACCATGCAATTGAATGTATGTTGACCTTCATACATAGGCTCAGCGAGCCTGATCAGACGTCAAACAGTGTCAAGCAAGGTTTCCGCCGACGCAGTCGGTATTGTTAGGTTTAAAGCCGTGTTGTGGTGCCTGTCGGAATGTACTGGACGTCACGTGTAAGGCCGTGATATTTTCCCGTGAGCTCAAGTTCCAACGTACAGTACCAGGCAAAGCAATGGTGTCCAGTGACACCAGCTCGAATCAACGACCTGAAAACGGAGAACCTTCTGAGGGTTCACGGCGACCAGTCTACAACACAGAGACCACTGGCAACTACTGGCAAGACGTTTGGATCGCGCTCAAGGTTTGGGTCTTGTTTTGATAACACGAGGTATAACGACCTAAGCTGCCTACGAAGCTAGCGAATATCGGTGGTCGATGACTTCCAGCGACTCGGGGAGATGCCTTGCGCAAGAAATAGTCTGCTGAGCGGAATTGCTAGCGGTGCTGGCGTAGGGTTCATTCGAGCGATGAGCACCAGTATGAATGCCAATTGCGATATGCTACGCGTTTTCACTGTCGATCTTACAGCCCCATTCGTTGCCTCTAATTGGGCAGTCGGAACTTTCATGGTCATCTCCCTAGGAACCTGGTACGCGTCCAGTGTGCCTGCGAAAAAGTCGACCTGTGACTCACTCATTTCAGGACGGTTTGCCAAAAGAACTTGGAAACTGAACGTCGGAGACTCGCAAGGGTAGTAGAGGAGATGCCCAAGCGATTTATTAAACAGAAAGAACCCACTGATAAGTCGTCTGAGGGGACGCCAAACTGATTTGCCAGTGGATCTATTGGTCAGTCGAGGATGCAGCAGCCCGCGTCCAACTGCGACCGAATTCCGCTCATGTCTACAGTCGATACGGATCACCAAATTACTACATTATCATCCCAATTCTCCACCAGAAGTGGGTCGTCCTATAGTAGATCAATGAGCACCTAACTGCAGCATCAGTGAAGAAAAAGACCTTGAATGCAGCGGCAAACATGTTGAATCCTCCCCGGAGAACATACACCCGCTGATCCTTATACTCTTCGGCTTCCTGAAGAGCTCGCTTTGCGTCATATATCTGTTATCGATACTTCAGCTACCGCAAACACTACGATTTATTGGAAAACTCACCCCAGCAGTGACTGGCCCGCTACGTATAATTAAACAGCGCATATTAGAATGGATTTGGGTTCAAAACATGTTATAGATCCGCACCGTTCTTGACTGAATTTGCAGTGAAAGACTACCATAGGCACACCCTTGGTCTTGGTGATCAGCTCATCGACGCCAGACTGAAACCTTAAAGAAGGGAGATTGTATGATCCTCTGATGTTTCCTCCCTTCCAGTCGCTGTCACGGACATCGACGACCAGATAGTCTGGATGGAAATTAGTTGGACAGTAAAGTCACTACCGTCACGGTACCTTGCCACGGTTTCTTGTCGCTCTTTACAATGCTTGCCAATTCCTACCAGAGCTTTGTGTTGGAAATCTGACCCAGCGCAAAACGAGTATTCGTACAGTGGATGTGATACGTGGTATACTGCGATCGGGGTCCATCTTGGAGGTGATGGTTGTTACTTTGGATGCGTGCGTGTAGATAGACCTAAGCATGGGCGCCAACCCGGCCTGATTCAATGGCGCGGCGTTCAAGAGTAGAAAACAAATCGGTATCTCGCTACAATATCTATGATAGATGTCATGCTTTGCTATCGACGGCTGAGCGACGTGCCCCGTGATACATTGATTTTTTGGCGACTAGATGGTCCAGGTGTCCGTCCCCTGTTAACCTCCCGCGGAGGACTGTCTCGATCCTCTTCTAATCGTGAAGAGTCGTTGAATTCTTCTGTCACTTTTCCTTTCCCCCTTTCTCTTTTGCCTTCGGGGGCTGGTTTGCGGTTCTTTTGCCCAGTATGTTGAAGTTCCGGTTGAGTATCATGCTCTCGATCACCGACGACTTCCAGGCTGTCAAGCTGGAATGATACCCGCCTCCCCCGAGATTTACTTCTTCCTCGATTCCGGGCACGCTGTTCTTCAACCGGAGGAGACACTGAGGATCGGACTGGGGACGACGGGGGCAAACCCGAAATGCTTGACGATGGCGTAGGGTAATGACGAGTGCCATGGAAGTGGGGGGGTTGATGAATGGGGGTACCATAAACAGCGTGCGCAGGTGGTGGTATATGGTGCCACGGTTGTCTGGGACTGGGCGTATACGCGGCGTAAGAGGGCATTGTAGTAGACAAAAGGTAAGAGAGTTGGTGCATCGCTTGCGCTAGAAGGTAATGTGCATGCTGAGTTTGCACGGGATCCACGGTTGGTGGTGGATGAACGGCTGGTGGTAGATTAGACGTTACTTGGTTGGGCGAAGAAAAGATAGAGGGTGGATGGGAGGGACGTCGCTGAGAGTATGGGTGGGCGACGGGGACAGGGAATGGGGCGGGGATAGGGACAGATAGGTCTGAAAGCAAGGCGTCGTTTAAATTGTGGCCATAAGGATTTAGCTGCGCTGACTCGGACTGAAGTGGTCCATGAGCTGGATCAGATAAAGCAGGCGCCTGACTTTTAGATGCTGAAGATATTGAGCGCGGAAGGCGTGCAATATTAGGCTCGAATCGGACTAGGTTGGAACAAGGTAAGTACTTGGGGACAATCCTTCGAAATGCAGCTTACCAGGAGTTGACTCGTCCTTCTCCATAATTTGTTCGTATCCGCTTGGTTGTGGGGGTGTGATGGAGCGTTGCGACCTGGATTTTCCGCGGCTCTGCAGAGCGCTTTTTGGCTCCGCTGGACGACACCAAGCTTAGACATGCGAAGGGACGGAACACATGAATGCCCACCTGCGGACTGTACTGAATGAGTACCGCTTATTGTAGAGGATACGATGCGTTTTCGCTTTCGACCCTGTGCTACCACTCCAAGTGGCTTGGGTGTCTTTTCCCGGTTGCCATCTTCTACCGGAGCCAGGATTTCCTTGCCTTTACCCTTTGGTACTTGGGGGGTAAGACCAACCACGTCTTGATTTGACCTCCCATCGTCAGAAATTACTGTTTTCATCTCTTTCGAGACAGATGGCTTCCTCTTGTGAGTGAGGATGACCTCGGGTTTCCGAGGTAGGAGGGGAGAGCGAGGGCGATCCTCAGAGTTGGGTATCTCAGCGATTTTTATTTTGAGATGGGAACGCGCCCGAGATTTAGACCCCCCACGATTGCCGACTGGGGGGGACGACTGAAGTGGTTGTTGGACCTCATTAGGAACAGGAACGGGAGGAAGCGATACCAGGGAGAAACGGGGAGGATGGGTCAGTATTGCTTCAAATTCTTCGTCCGAGTCCGAGTCTGTGAGCTCGATCACTTCCCGTTCTACCTCATGGGCGACACGGTAAACAGCGGTAGATTCATCGTGGGTCCAAAGAGCGAGCTCGTCCTCTGATTCGTTATCCGATGGTGTAACACGTACTGAAGGACGCGTTGGGGTAGCATCCACTTCATGTTCCAGGGCAGGTTCCGCGCTTGCCACGTCCCGAGCTTCCTTCTTCTGTAATCGTTCCTCCAGTTCATTTTTCAGGGCGGACAGCTGCTCCGCAGACATTCCTTCTTCATCCTCTTCATCACCCACAAGTTCCCTCCTCCTCTTTTCTGCTTCCAGGAACTCCTTGAGGTCCTCTGCGTCCGTAGTGGCAGAGAGAGGTGGCACGCCACGGAGGAGTTCTTTCTTCGATATTGGAGCATCGTCGTCGGTGGTAGTTTCGCTCGGAGGGAGCGCAGTAAGTTCATTGTCGTCGTCATCCTGCTCGCTATCCTCCTGGTCCTGGTCGGCATCGGGGTAATCTTGGTCACTGTCTAACCGTGTAAAGTGACCAATGTGATACTCTTTGGAAGTACCCTCTACAACGCCACGGTCCTTTATGATGACGCAGCGGTGCAAGTCGATGATGTCGTCCTCGCCGAGTGGTTTATTGTACCGCTCGGCAAGTTGAGCCCACGTGTTGAAGACGCGGAGGGTGGATGCTCTGCGAGCGGAATCCACGTCCACAGAGGTCGTTGACTCATTCGACGTGGACGGGGTGGCAGATATGGACGAAGATGGCGTGCTTCTAAGCCGAGGTCGCTTTGCGGGTGGACGGTTAGGAGGACCCACAGAGGGGGAGGAGGATGGAGTCAACAGTGTTCGTTGTGGTTCGGCGAGAAAACGAGGCCTTGGAGCGTCGCTCTGCGCTACTGTAGGCATGGTTGCGGTCGTCGCACGCGATGAGCGAGTCGCTGCCTTGATACTTTGACGCGGGGAAGGTTGTTGACCAGTCACCGTTGATCGCGTCGCGTTAGGTTGATCCTACCAAAAACAGATATTATAATACAGTCAACTTTCTCATAATGCATAAGAAAACATAATGCATACTACCAAAACCTAGTCATTTTAGCCGAGTGTACAAAATCCTAATATACATTATGAGAAAGTTGACTGTAGTTCGCCCCGCAATGCTTTCAGAACATCACAATAATCATTGTCCGTGTCCTGGTATTTTCTACCACGTATTATATAGGTATAGTAAAGCCGTCTGCATCAGAGCGGTGAAAGACACATTGTACACGATAACGTCAGCATGAAGTTGAAACCGTTGACACAACCTATAAACAAGCGGGATTGGATAAAGTCGAAACAGTAGAGACATCTGCAGACGGAATTTAACCATGTTATCGACGGGATTTGATGCCACTCACCACGAGGGTAGACACATCTAGGTCTCATCTTCACATATACCAGCAAACGCCGCAAAGTTTCCTATGCAATTGATATGGTCGTTGTCGAGATGGCGCTTGAGAGCATCGCGTCTACTGAACTCCTTGCGGCACCCTCCGATCATTGTCTCGCCCCCCCAGACATAAGGTTCGGCGTTCGCTGGGACGTTATAATTCTTTGCCTCCTCCACAGGAACCCCACAGCACACCCATTGTGCAGGACGCTGGAGACGAGTGTGAGTACGAATATGGCGTTTGAGATCTGGGGTGCGGTGGTTGCGTTGCACCCATTTGCAGAAGGGACAGGCCCAGGGATTATTTTTTGCTACCTCGGTCGCAGGATCAGCATCTGGGTTCGTCTGGGCATTGCGTGGAAGCGGAGAACGGCGAGACCGTTTGCGGGGAGCACGTTCGGTGTTCCGTTTTTGCGACGAAGTAACAACGGCACCGTGGGCAGAACGAGTGGACCTGTGCCGTTTCCTAGAGCCCATGGTGGGTGACGGGATATATTCGTCCTCGGTCCCATTCCCGTCACTCTCTGAATACACGTCTTCGTTGATGTCACGAAGCACAACAGGTGAAGTATATCTCGTGGAGGACCTTCGAGTAGAGCGAGCAGTACGGCGCGACGCGATGGAAGGAAGGTCCAAGATGGGCGAAGACGGCAGGTCAGGTTCGACCGACGGAGTAGATCTAGACTGAGGAGAGATCTCTTGAACCGATGGGATATACGGGAAATCTATGGGTTCCGTTACGGCCGTGGAATCAGGGGATTGGCTGCTAATATGTCAGACGTGCCGAACAAAGGGATACATGGGGGATACGGACAAAATCAAAGATGGGCATGGGGCCGGATCGAAATCTGTGTAGGGTAAGTCAGGCGAGAGAGGCTCAGGATCGACATCAGAGTCCGAGTCTGAATTAAAGTGATCGTCGTTGAAGTCGTTGTCGAAAACAGGATCGGATAAGGAAGATCCAGATGTGCAAGAAGAGACCGGGGAAGCGGATGAAATAGTGGACAAGGCGGGGGGCCTACGAACGGCGGCGGGGACATATGGTTCATCGGACTTATCGTCTGGACTAAACTGGGCAAGCCAAGCCATGTCGTCGTCATCATCCTGGGCTCTGAGTTTCTCGTAGAGCTGTGCCAGCGACTGGCGACGATAGATCGTGGAGGCCATGGCAGGAATGGGGGAGATTTTGGAGTTGAAAGGGGGAAGGGGACGAATAAATAGTTTCTGAGGTATCTTTCTTTCATGTCTTTGAGCCCGCGTTGCCGACTCGTTTTTTGTTCTTTGTGGTAACTCCGACGTAGTACCCTCGACACATATCACATCGAGGCTGCCTTGTTGCAGAGAACGCCACAAATTTGGACGCGGCGGGCCGGCAAATTGGCGCTACCTCGTGGGAAATGTGACTCTGTAAAGTGGTCTAGCCACGTGCTTACCCAAAGACTGCACAGCCTCCTTAGGACTCACTCATTTGACACTCGCGTTCGAAATATTCCCAGTGTGTACACAACTATATGTGTCAACATACTGTCACCGTGGTCGACGCGACCGTATCAGCTTGCCTTGCTGTATTCGCGGACCACGACTAGCCCAGCCAGCGATGAGCAATTGCAGTAACGGAACCCACTCCACTCACCCTCGTATCTTCTTCTTCGCCCGAGCTTCATGAACAAAGTCCTCTATGGGTATTTGTTGCCTGTATTTCTCCATGCACCAGAGAACGTATCTATAGAACATGAGGTGACCGTAAACCAGCCGGCGACCTTGTACATACCTTCTATCCTTCACAGTGACACCTGCCTTCTTCAGGTCATATCCTGAAGTGTGCCAGAATGCATCCCAGCCATCTATGGTAACCTTTTTCTCCGCTGATCTTCCAATTGCGCCCAGGAATGCTTGGGGTGTAGTAATATCGCCTGCGACGTCACTTTCGTCAACACGCAACCGGAAGTTGATCCTGCGGACAAGCTCATATACCTCGTGGGGGTGGTACAGGTCTGAGGGCAGCCTTGTTTTGAAACGACCTCACCAGCGTCTGAGTGACGCGCCGAAGCGAGAACTGCAAGGAAAAGGACATTGTGCAAGCACTTGATTGAGCAAGAATTTGTTGGGGTCATGCGCAGTGGTCATGTGACCTCCGGTGTACCATACAGAGAAACTATCAGAATACCGGTGCATCTCGCAAGAACAACTTTGCTTCCTCCCTTTTGACCCATCGAGTAACCGAGTTAGCAGCGTTAATGACTGCTGTCTTGGGTAATCTCGGTGACAGAACGATGTAGAGTTCAAACGGCTGTGTTATCTAGGAAAACCGTCGGAAGCAGATCAGGCCTGGATCTGGAGGACTCACCCAGCCCATAACGATCTCTTTCTGCGTCCGAATATATTGTAGCTTGAGCGGCCCACTTTGACCGGACTTGGCGTGAATAGCATCGTATACAACTTGGTACATGGTAATAAGTCTTCAAATGAAATCAGCAGATTCAACGTGGGGACGACTGTGGGTCAATACCTTCTCTTCTCTTCAATTTCCTCGTAAGGATCTTCAAGAACCGGAAACGTGATTTGGACATGAGGTCTGGATTTGTATATAAAGTGTCGCAGTCCTGGTATCCCGAGCTGCGATACAGCGTATTGCGCATTCCCGGAATTTATCACGTCCGCTATCGAGTCAAGCAGGCCGTTGCTGTTCAATTTCTGCAAGGCGTCGCGGTCTCGAGTTTGAAAAAAGGCTGCCAGGAATGACAATAAAACCACAAACTTCGGTGACGGTATCACACCACCCTCGAACCGTCTCAAAATCACCCCCTCCACTAATGCATACGAGTCCAATGCCTGTATCCAGCTGTTCCACTTGCTTAGAGCGATCATCTGGACGACCTTGCCTGCCATCCAAGACGTCTGAGTCGGTAATTGAGTTATCCGCTTCGTTACGCTCTGGTTTGCGTAGAAATGTCACGTAGGCGTTTACGAAGCCCGCAGGATTGAACTTTGGAAGGCATACAGGGATCCACGAGGCTGCCGCGGGGGAGTTGAATATCGAGGGGGAGTGGATTGTATTGACAATGATATGGATGTCTAGTGCAAAAGCTGATAAGAGGAGTACGAAATATCACTGACCACAAACCAGTGGGGTGTATAGAGTGCTTTTTTGGCCGCACGAGAGTGACTACGCGCCCTTGGGCGACAAGAATAATGTAGAGGGTGTCCTAATAGTTCATGGGTACGGAAGCTCTGTTCCTTTCAATCATGCATACCTTCATTTTCGTCATAGGCACCAACGCGTCGGCGACTCGGGACCGCAGGCTAGGATCCAGTTGGAGGCAATGCAATGAGGATGTCGCCATGGCAAAGTCCAGTTCCAACCGCTTAAGCAGCGAGAATAAGAAAGGATCTGTGCCTGTGAAAGAGATTCGGGTTCAACTTTATACGACAAGAAGATGAACTAGAACCATTCAGCAGACGACGGAGATCAAAGTTGGTTCGTCGTTCGAATATCCGCCGTAATTGAGATGCTGTGACGATACTTAGTATTTGCAGATGTAGATATTCTAGATGAGATCGAGTCTTGGTTTGATCAGCTCGATCAGACACCAAAATATCACAACTTTCGCGTTGTACTCACCGACGACTCTGGTTCCCCCCACGTGGATGCGCACACATAGTAAATTGGTGAACGAAGCAGGAATGTGATCGTCAACGGGCCAGCATTGATACATCGTAGTTTGTCTTCGTCGTCAATGAAAACGGAAACTAGAGCTTGGATGATACCCATGGTGGAAGAGAGTTCATCTTCACTTCCGGACCCACTGGTGATGCATTGAAGTGGATCATTCGCAATTTCGTGAGCGGGCGACGTACCTGACGAAGACAGGCTTTCCCGCGTCGGTCAAAACAAAATACTCTCTTGGTTTGAACGGACCACGCGGTCCATCTGGAGATTTCATGAGATGTCAGGGCGAAGGTAGACCTGGATGGCGGACCAACGGCGGACGGAGTCTCATTGACGGCGGAAGGAACAGATTTTGGCGGGTGGTGATCTAGAACATGTTTAGACGCAGACACTCTGAGGCCAGTCTGCGAGAGACCTATGTGTTCCTTCTTGCTAAGGGTACGCCTTAACTGATCACGCAGATTCTTCCTGGATTGCTCGTCAGCGGTATCGTGTATCTGGCCGACTGCTGTGGTCTCTTCGCTGGCCATTGTCTCCACCTCTGCATCGACATCATGCACTAGAATGCCATCGCTGATATCAAGATTAATCACTGACGATGCAGAGCTCTCAAGGCCGGTCGTTGGCTGTGTGTGAGGGGAGGAAGAACCATGGGACTGGAGTGCGATTACGGAGGGAGAGTGTCTCGGAGCGGGGGGTATTACAAGACGAGAGGGCGGCCTAGGGAGGGGCGTGCAGCATCTGGACGGCGTCGAGGAGCTTTGCGGAGTATCGCCCATGTGGATATCATCATGTAAACGGTACTGTAGTTTCTCTCAAGGCCATTGACATACAAACGCAAATACTACCGCTACTACAACTCAAGTTGTCGCCCTTGCACCCACATTGCTACCCGGTTTCGAACGTCTCCCATGCACCACCACTTCTCAATCATGTCCATCGTGAGTACCCTACGCTTTGTGTCCAGGTCGAAGAAATCGAGTGCACCAACCCCTGCTTGTGCCTCCCAGTCAAGCACGGAAACTAGATGATATTCAGTCTCGATCGTATGTTTGTCAATCGCACTTACTTTGCTGAGCATCGAGAGTCGCCCCAACTCTAAACACCCCACTGTCCTCTAGACCCAGCGCAAGCGCACCGCCGCGCGTTGCGAGAAAGAGAGATTCCTTCCATTCAATGGCAAGTGATTTTACTTCACCGCACGTTGCAGACCCAGACGTGGACTCGAGTGCTCGAGTTCCTTCGCGCATCCGGGACGTCGAAACAGCGTGTCTCATGCTATTAAGTATGTCAATACTGTATCCTCCTGCAACGTCCGTGCCGAGGCCAACGGCCACTCCCTTGTCCAGGGCTTCGCGCAAGGGGAAGGGTTTCTCTGAAAAGTATGCATTAGACAGGGGACAGTGAGCTACCGCCGTCTCATTAGCCACGAGCACGTCGAGCTCCTCCAAGCTGAGAAACGTGCAGTGTGCTTGAACGGTGCCTCTTTTCAAAAGGTTGTGCTAGTATCCCACCGAATGAGCGTGGGCTATCTGCAGAGAGACGAATTCTACCTTTTTGAAGACTTGAATGTCTTCCATCTGATAGTCATCCCTTACCCATTTCGCCTCCGCGAACGACTCAGCCAAATGACTCTGGATACGCGTCGATTCCCTTTGGGAGAGCTCTCCGAGCCTCGCGAGCAACTCGTTGGAACACGTGGGCACGAACCTGGGGGTAATGACGGGTTCCACCAAACGTTGGTGTGAGCCAAGTGCTGCCGTGGAAGCTTTACACCCATGTATAAACTTCTCGGCGGATCTACACGATTCTTCGACACTGGATTCTTGATACGTCGGACGTGATGACTTATCCATCGATAGCTTGCCAACGAACGCTCGCACTCCTGCGGTTTGCATCTCCTGAGCGAGAACCAGGCTGGGAACTTCAGATTCGACGAGGAACCAAAAGGTACTTGACCACATACTTTGTCTCCGCTCTGATTGTACCGAACAGCAGAACAGCGCCAGTCCCGACTTCAATTAGGCGATGGGCGAGCCGGCGGTACACCTTGGTGGCCAGGTGAAGATTTTGGTCAAGACTCTCCTCAGCTTTATAGGCATAACGATCAAGCCACTCCATGAGTGGGAGATCGAGACCAGTCCCTTGGTACATGAACTGGGGAGCATGGAGATGGAGATCGCAGAAAGTGGGAAATAGGAAGCTCCCCGCAGGGATGGTCTTGATGTCAGACTCGTGTTGGTGGATGTATTTCTGCGAAGATTCTGAAGATTCTGGAGAGAGGTGAACGATGACACCACGATCATCGGTCACTGGACAGGCAGGCGTCAAACCGGACAATGTACGGTGAGAAGGAGTAGGACATACGGAGGAGATGGTCGTGCAGGATTTCCACCCTGCCCAGGGCGGGACAGTGCACGAGAGTTCCCCGCAGTGCCAGCGGTGCGGACGCCATCTGTGATAGCACAAGACAAGTCTGACACGACCAGTATCGTTATCTCGCAGCGGCTAGTATAGGTGCCATCACAGATCCACAATGTTACATGCAGTATTCCGCAACCAATCTATCGTCACATCCTCCAAGTGGTCGTCGAAATCTCCAAACTTTTGGTGCATGTGGCTATCCCGGACTAGGGATACTGCAACTGACGGTGTTTTTGGATTCGCCAGCGTGACTCGGGCGCCTGGAGTGAACGCCGGAGGTTGGAGCGATTGTGCGCGCCACGTCGTTGTGCTAGATTGCGGAAGATAGGGCTGGAAAAACGATAAACGGGGGAACCAGTGTCACAAGGATTGGGCCCAACTCACAATCAACGCCGCCTCGCCAGAACCCAGCGAATCGCCGTCAATCTTGCAACACTGTGAGAAGGGAGACAAAGAATGGAAACGCGCGTTTACCGCAAAGGCAATTGCATTATTGAACTGGCTTCGGATCTGCTCTGCGACGCGTTCTCCTACGGGGCCAAGAGCCGTATCATCTATTTTCTCACAGGCCTGGTAATATCCGACTAGGGAAAGACCTAAGGATTCCGCGTGACCTCTCGCCTGTAGAGAATGCAGCCGAGGTCGAGGCGGGACAGTTGAATAGAACACATACCAGGTCAAGACCGATCTCCATCATGGGGCTGAGGCTAGTCCAGTGGTGGAGAAGAGGGACGACATCTTGGATGACCACGACGTCCGAGCCCAGCTTCCCGAGCATAACCCCGTTCACTTGCCTGTGCGGATGCTTGGCGGCATGAAGGAAAATCTTGACGTAGGCTTTGTGAAGGACCGAATACGAGACCATCACTGCATCAAGCGGAGAACCATCAAGTATGGCGTGGGAAGGACTTTGCTTCTCAGCCATACACCATGAGCTTCACCCTCACTTCCGCCGTTTCTCTCGCAGGCGTTGGCGCTCTCGCTCTCGTCGCGACTGCTGCCGCTAACGCCTTGCTCCCCAAAAGTGCGCGATGGCAGGACAAGGTCGCGTTCATCTGGTTGGTGAGTGGGTTGCAATAGCATTCAAGGGACCAGCCACAAATTGGCATGTGAAGGCATTTGACGCGTTGATACACTTCTCGTTCGAGGGGTCCTTTCTTTATCTTTCAACCTTTGGCAGGTCGGTAAATACCAGTACGGGTTTCTTTGCGGATCTTTGTGAGTGCTTGCTCTCCAGTTGGTTCTGTGGCAAGGGTGACGGACCCGATCCCATCAGGGAGTGAGTATACCGCGGCAGACGCCCGTTGGGGAGTTTCAGACCCAACGGTGGTATCCCTTGAAATATTGACTGTCCTCGGTGCTGGGCCACTTTGCTGCTTTATTCTCAACCAAATTATGAAGAATGACCCCGCTCGTCATTACTGGACCGTCGTATTGTGCACTGCGGAGTTGTACGGAGGGTGGGTCGTTTGCCAGGCCTGTCTCCCTAGACTTGACTTGACGCATGGGTGACCCAGCTGGATGACATTCTGCCCCGAATGGTTGACAGGAAGTCCCAATTTGAATATATCCAACCCATTTCACCTCTGGGTATACCTTGTGGTACGGCCGTTTTCCAATGACTTGTCGATGAGTGAACTCACGTGAATGTACTTTGGACATCAGTTTATGAATCTCCTGTGAGTGATTCCTGCCATGTCGAGAATTTATGGTTGGTGACCATCCTGATGATAGATGGGTTGTCATTCCCCTCTGGTTAATGTGGGATTCATATGGACATATTGCTGGATCATTGCGGCACACCCAAGCCAGCTCTCGGGCAAAGAAGGAGTGAATGGTCTCGAGCAGCAGGAATCTGGTGTAGCCCATGTCAGTTGTCGAGAACGAATACACGGGTCTGTACTCCGTCGGTTGTGGCATCTAATGTCCTAGTTGTAACAAGTGTTCGTAAAAGTCCAAACGTGTGTAAATTGTCCGTAAAATGTCCAGAGTCTGATCGTCGAAAGAACGAAAGTACAATAAGCGCGGCTCGAGTAACTTTGGTCGACAATGTCATAGTCCAATTGTTTAGCAGCAGATCGTGTAATGCCACAGACGTGCTGAAATGTTTCAGCGAGTAATAGTAAAGGTTGGAGAAGCATCTCCAGAATCGCCAATCACATTCGAAATTGTACGTCTTTCTTCCATAAAAGAATGAAAAAAGATAC
>JBBPJX010000119.1:0-26176 GCA_038088955.1 Neotropicomus parvogracilis
GTCAGGTCGTTATTTTATTCCGGCGATAAGATCTACCTCGGCAGCGGAGACTGGTCTCATCTATCTTCCCGAAAATAAACTTTGTCTTCATATATCTCGACGAAAATGGCAATCGTAAATGTGTGGTGTGACCCCCATCTGTCAAATCGCCATAGGGCGCAGATGACCATGGAAAACCTATTTTTTTTCTTTCTCTTTAGAAACAATGTGGCACTCACGTGATGAGAGAAGACCGACGGATATGGAAAGACGGATTAAAAAAGGTCCCTTTTGATTATGACAGTGCGACGGATTAAGCAATATTATGATTGGTGGGAAGTAAACCCAGCCCGGCTTTCCATTAAATGCGATATTAATTATCGAGACCACAGTGAAAACCGCGAGCCGAGCGGTCGCAATGGAGCCTTGTAGGGCAACTCGTTACGATCATTGATACCGTGCGCTTTCAGTGCGCCTATGAATGCACTGCATGCCAGAAATCAGCGTCAAGATCGCTGACGGCATGGGGCTGACAGGTGTGTGTAGGATATGCACGATCCACGTAATTGGGCTGAAGCTTGCAATCAACCAGCCGAAGGTTGGATATGAACGAAAGAGGGGGAGCGGAGGTCGAGTGGAAATAAGAAAACCTTGGTGTGTTGACAAACAAAAACTTGGCGAGCCTGCGTTCGGAATTGGTCGAGAAGAGAACAAGCGGGAACGACCATAGCAAACCGTACTTGCAGCCTAACGACCTACGGACCGGCTGTACAAGATCCTCGATCCCATGTAAAGATCTGAATTTTGAGGCACTGTGTACAGACGACGATAGTCTTGGTGACATGATTGACGATGCGAATCCCAGCCACAGTTGGGAATCAGGTCACCGTGCGACGTAAAATCGATGCTATTCGCCGACCACGAATGGAGACAAAGTTGCGCAGCTCGCACTTATCGGCATGAAGCGACATCCCAGGGACGGTTGGGCAAAGGTGAGGGCGGTGTGGCCTTTGCGTTACTGACGAATTGGTGCTCGGGACCGTCAGACTGGTGGTGGTGGGAGTTCCTCCATATGGAACATTACTATACGAAAAATCGTTCTCCCAATTCCTTTCGGCATGGCATTTCTGGAACTTTGCACTTTGTCGACGGGGATTACACCTAACTTTGCCCAGGGCCGTGGTCAGGGTGCTACAGAGACTGTGGAGCCGGGAAAACTGTTTGTTGTGAACCTGACTGATGGGTTGGATGTCCAGGGGTCTGGTCAGCAGGGGACCCCCTAACCCAGACCCGATACGATCGTGCTGTGACTTTCCAGCGAGGTCGGTAATCAATCCCACCATCATCAGTCAGTCCCACCAGGGCGATGACTCTGACACCGCAAGCCCGGGATTCAAACTCTCCGAAGGAACGGGATTCTCATCACGTCGATGGAACTGACTGGCTTCAGTGACGTTTGATCGGAATGGCGAGTTTACGACTCTCACAGTGTTATGTAAGTCAATGAGGCATTGTCAACATGGATGAGAATCACGGGGGACGATCAAAAACGTTTGTAAACTTACCTAGTAACTCAAACTTCTATGGGAACGGACGGGATTCAACGCCACGTTACCGCTTCATGCGGCGTTGTCTGAACAAGGTGCTTGCAGTGACAGCTAGATTCCAGTGCGAAACCATGCGTAGGGTTGACATGGCAAAGCGGCGCGGCCAGAGAAACTTTGTTCTTACGTCGCCGAGGCAATACCAGTGGGTCGACGGAGAAAGCCTATGCAAAGCCCAAACAGGCCTCTGCTGACGAGAGTGATCCCTGAATCAAGTACAAGACAAACCGTTGAGTTAGCTACACGGTCGATGCCGTGCAGGAGTTCACGACGTTTGGCGGACCGTAATCATGCAGAGTTCGCTTTGCAGCAGTGGCATAGCTGGGAAACCTTACTGAACAGCTACATGACAAGCAAAGAGGAGGTACTCCAAGCGAAGTCTCGGCCACGCTTCGGATAAGAAACCCATCAAGGGAAACGGAAGACACTGGAAGGTTCCTTGCGGCCATGGCCATATTCCCCGGTCGGTAAAGAGGTTTCCGACTACTTCAAGCCGCATACACGACGAAGAGAGGGACAAGATCAATGAATCTGTGAGTAAGGTGAACTTTACTGGGAGAACCCGAATGATGGTAACACCATAATGAGCCGACCGGGGTAACCCAGACCAGAGTCTTCGCAAACCGCTTATTCAAGAGAGGAAATCAGCCAGCTAGATCGCTGCCTACCGAGTCCTCGCCAACAGTCGGTGAACAGAGTCGTACGTTCAGACGGGGTTGGTGGTTTTTGTGAAGGCCCGTTATGGAAAGTGTAGTGTTCCGTCAAGTTGCCGACATCCGATCTGTTTCCCATCGCTTGATTTTCCGCTGCCGCTCGGATATCTACTAGAATCGCGTACCCCAATGGCGACCTATCTGTCCTCCAAGGAGCATTACGAGTGCTTGCTAAACAAGTACCACACATGGATTTTCGATTGCGATGGTACACTCTGGCATGGAGATCTCCCCGTCCATGGTGCCGTAGAAGCACTCGATATCCTGCGGAAGAGAGGTAAGGACCACTATCGAGTGCTTGGATATATACCGAAATCGTTAGGGAAACGTCTCCTTTTTGTGACAAACAGCTCATCCAGGTCCCGAAAGAGCTACAAGGCTAAATTCGACCAGCTTGGGATACAGGCCACGGTGGTGAGGTCACGCCCAACACGCGTGCCTGAGTCTGTTCACTCGACATCTAATAGGACGAGATTTATGGATCTGCGTACGCGTCTGCCGTATACTTCTCGTCTGTGATGAAACTCTCAAAGGACAAGAAGGTATACGTGATAGGGATGTCAGGGATCGAAGAAGAGTTGAGAGAGGAAGGTATATCTTTCACGGGAGGCACAGTGCGCTCTGAATATTCTCACCGATTGCAATACATGCCTCATTCTGCCTAGGATCCAGTGGACAGCACCCTCGATCCATTCGATCTGGCCAATTTCACTCTAGATCCCGATGTTATGGCTGTCTTGTGTGGTTTTGATGCGAAGTTCAATTATACTAAGCTCTCGAAAGCTTTCCAATATCTCACTCGCAACCCCGGTTGCCAATTCCTTGCCACTAGTGACGACAGTACTGGCCCCGCTGTAGGTGGGGTGCTTCTGGCAGCTGGGTCAATGACTGCTTCTCTCCGTTTCGCTCTGGGAAGAGATCCTCTCATAATCGGAAAGCCTGCAAAGATAATGTTGGATTGCATCCAGGCAAAGTGAGTTTGTCGTGAGTCCACGCACAGAATTCCCACAAGTCTAATGATACCTTTGGCTAGGGTCAATTTCAATCCAGAACGCACCATCATGATCGGAGATCGTCTGGATTCTGACATACTCTTTGGGCAGGCTGGGGGCCTCGCAACTCTCCTTGTTCTGACAGGTAAATGGTCGTATGTCGTGTGGTGAATAGTGATAATACTATTTTTACCAGGCGTTACTTCGAAGGGAGATATCACTGGGTCCGACGCTTCAAAAATTGTTCCAGACTACGTTACCGAGTCAATAAATGACCTCCGGACGCTCGGATCAAGTTGATTGTACGGTTCGTCTTGGAAGTTTAGATAACGCATGGCTAGGATGGCATCGTCAACTAAGCTCGAGTTTCATTTTGGATATGCTCAGTGGAAACCACCTGAATATGCTGAAAGCGTCCTTGTCAGGAAGACGTGACTCTATTGACACAATAATCTGACTCAGATTGTTGTCGGGCCATAAAACACCCGCGCAGCCACGTAAGGACACATTCGTTGAGGGAAGAGATTGCAGGCGGAAAGTCTCCATCAGCTTGTGCCAAGGTCCTAACTACGGGTCAGTAGAGTAGATGCATGGTTTGGAGAAGACCCGATATGGAAAGTGTAGTAGTGTTCTATAGTTCCCGGCGTCTGAGCAACGATCTGTTTTCTCATCATTCGACCCCCTAGTTCTTGGATATCCACTAGACTCATATACCACAATGGCGATATATTTGTCTTCCAAGGAGGACTACGAATCCTTACTAGACAAGTACGACACATGGTTGTTTGACTGCGACGGAGTACTATGGCATGGAGATCGCCCGGTCGACGGTGCTGTGGAAGTGCTCGATATCCTGCGGAAGCGAGGCAAGCATTGTTTGTACGCTGTTTCCGGATTGGATATACGTTAAATTCGCCAGGAAAACGTCTTCTCTTTGTGACGAACAACGCAACCAAGTCAAGATTGAGCTACAAGGGTAAATTCGACAAGCTTGGCGTACAAGCCACGGTGGTGAGGTCATCCCCGTCGCAAGTGCCCAAGTCTTTTCGTTCAATACCCGACAGGACGAGATTTATGGATCTGCGTACGCGGCCGCTGTGTATGTGTCGTCCGTGATGAAACTCCCAAAGGACAAGAAGGTATATGTGATCGGGATGTCCGGACTCGAAGACGAGTTGAGAGGAGAAGGCATCTCCTTCATTGGAGGCACGGTACGCCCCACAAAATCCTTGGCGTATGCGATACACGCCCGGTTCACGCGCCCCCGTCTAGGATCCTGCGGACAACACGCTCGAACCGTTCGATCTCGCCAATTTCATTCTAGACCCGGACGTCGCCGCCGTCTTGTGTGGCCTCGATCTGAGGATAAACTACACCAAGCTTTCCAAGGCGTTCCAATATCTTACTCGGAACCCCGGTTGCCAGTTCCTCGTCACTAATGACGATAGTACGTTCCCCAGTGCTGATGGACTGCTCCCTGGAGCTGGGTCCCTCAGTGCACCTCTCCGTTTCGCGCTGGGGAAGGATCCTATCAGGATCGGGAAACCTGCAAAGACAATGTTGGACTGTATCCGAGCAAAGTAACTCGCTCAAGGCACGGACAGGCTAACACAGCCGCTGACGATACTTTTGGCTAGGGTTACGTTCGATCCAGAACGCACCATCATGGTCGGAGATCGTTTGAATACGGACATACTTTTCGGGCAGACTGGAGGTCTCGCCACACTCCTCGTTTTGACAGGTAGGCGGTCTAGGTCGTGTGGTGAATGGTGACGATACCGTATCGACTAGGCATCACTTCGAAGGAAGATATCACTGGACCCCATGCTTCACCGATTGTCCCCAAATACGTCACCCAGTCGATAGGTGACCTTCAGGCACTGCGAGATTCTTCCTAGAAGTGTAGCATCACTAGAATTGGTGGCCCATCAATCGCACTTGGTATTGATGGCCGTTATTGGATACACTCTGGGGAAAGCTACCAGGCTGTGCTGAAAGCAAGTACCAATGATGTAACCCCCGCGGGCCGCCCATCGGTAAGATCAATTTGATTGTACCTGCCAAGGGTGGTCTAGTCGGTTCGCAGTGGGGATAACACCAAACCAACGGCTGACGAATGTTCCAAGGGAACATGTGCATCAGCTTTCTTCACTTGCGATATACAAAGCCTCCCCTTTTGGTTAGGTCGAAAGAACGAATGAACGTGTCCTGTCTGTTTCAGGGAATTGTCACTGAATGATATGACCTCCTATTAACTGTTTAGGATACATGGTTGAGGCACAGTGCTGATATGCCAGGGGTTTCTAGGCACGTCCGCGCTTACTGCGAAGTCGATACGGACCCGACTCGAGCGTATCACATATGACCTAAAATTGGGGTTGCATCGCGAAACTTATTATACATCACGGAGACTGTCTGAACACCGACATGCTCGTCAGGCAGAATGGAGGCCTTGCAACGCCCCTCGTCCTGATGAACAAGTGATCGTTGGTCATATGGTCGGCGACGATGAACCCATACAAGCAAGCTCATCCCCAGCTCGATGGAAGTGTCCTCAAAAGATCAATGAGTGACTTTCGTGCCCTGAGGTCGATCGCAGCGTTCGTCTCGAAAGGTTAGATAACGCATAGCTGGGATCGGTAACGTCAATTACTCTTGGATATCGACCGGGTGTGATCTATAGAAAGCCATCTGGGTGTGCTGAAAGCAAACGCCAAGACGGCCCCGACGACGTAACCTCCAATGCTTCCAAAGAGCGGTGTCAAGGGCCAGGCCTGCAGGGACGAATGAGCAGGAATGGGCTTGGTAGGGGTTAGGGTGATCGTACCTGCCAAGGGCGGTCCCAGTCAAGCGCGATAGGGATAGCGCCGAGCCAGCCGCCTGCGAGCGTCCCGACCGCTGGGTAGACCATCGCACGCTCGAGCGCATTCTTCGGTCTATGAAGCCGTTCGTCAAGGAGACATGCCGTTGAGTTTCTTCACTCACGAAAGTTCAGCAAAGAGTCGTGTCCATGCCAACCTGTTGACCAGAGACGGGGTATCCGAAACCAGGGAAGGCACTCCGAGCACGAATGCAGGCGTGAAGGTGGTCAGGATAGCGACTATGAAGGCTAGGAGCGCTGTTTGGAAGACGTGACTCCATGGTGGTTCGACGACGACCTAAAATCTTTGTACAAACAGACTCACGTTGTAATTGGGGCGCCGAATACCACGGCGACGATGTAGACTGCGACCGTGGCACACGACGTGAACATAGCCGCGTCCTTCAATCTCTGAGCACGGGTCAGATCGGTCGACATCGTAACTCGTAGTTGCACACCGTGAAGCGTAGACCCTCAAACCGCGCGTGGTCGAGCCTGATTTCGACCTCAGTCTCCTTGGGTGTCCATTCGAAAGACCACCACCGCATCCAATTCGCCCACCACACCTCCAAGAGAGTAAGCCCGGCTGATATCCACAACAGGGTGGAAGACGGGTCGGCAGTCAAAGCTTCCATGAATTCCGACTGAGGTCTGTCCGTCTTCCGGGACACGAGCGGCCCAAAAAGACGCGTCGTTTGAGGGACATACAGGGCGGTGAACACGACGAGGATCAGGCGCACGCCGAGAACGGAGGCATATTGAGCGAACGGAAAGCGACCAATGGGTGGCTCCTTTGGAAGTTGCGCTGGTTCGGTTTTGCCAGACTTTTTGGTCGTCAACCTGTTCTTGGTGGATGACCCCGAGATCTTGGAGCTCTTGACCGGCATGAGCGACGCTGGAAGCGAACGAATGGTGAAGAGTAGCAAGGACGACCGCTGGCGAGTTGGCGTAACTCAACTAAATGTTGCCGAGTTTGGCGACTTGAACGTCAACGTCCTACTGTTTCAACTTGGCAGGGCATCTAAAAACAAGATCTCACTCGAGAAACCGGTTCCTAATTTGACTCGCTGCCTCAAGATGGAGCAACCCTTATAATCATAAGTTGGTCAGGTAGGGATCCCAAGAAAGCTTGTGGGTCGACACTTCTCTTACTCCGCTCATTCTGGACAGTCGCGGCGCCGAACACCATATCGTGCTATCCAGAGCACAGAAATTTATTTGTGTTACATGGCTCTGAGTTCACGACATGTCCACCCAATCGCGTTGGAAGGATTCCGTCGATAGACTCATGATACACCCTTCAGAGTCGCTGTAGCTCCCGGTATCGTGATGCCAGAACAACTGCTTGCAATTACTCGGTGGCCACATCGAAGGTCCTGTCTAGTGTTCTCCTTTGTCTCGTTAGGCGTATACAATGATCTAATATTCGTGGTCTCTTTTTTGATGACAGACATATCACCATGCGTGTACATATTCGAGCGAATGTACAGTCTCCTGATTACTTTTCTCGTGGTCGTACGGTTATTTCGACCACTGTCGTCACAATACAAGCCAGGCTCATACGGCTGCAGTACTGTACTCTTCTCCATGCAACTCTCGTGATTTTGTTGTTTTCATTACATGACTGTCGTCCAGAAATGACGACCTGAATTGATGCAGATAACTTGGAGGGAAAAGGTCGCGTCCGCCGCGCGCCACGAGCCACTGGGTACAACTGGCTCGATGAATTGGTCATCTTACAGTCGTTGACTTATTCCCGGATACAATTTGGATATCTATACATATGTGTTTTTAATGCTATCTTCGACCGCGACGCTTCGCTGGTGTTCTTCGAGCAGTTCAACAATGCGCAACTTCAAGAAGTGAAAATTCGAACCATGGGCAACTGCCGATCTCTCTGCAACGTTCAAGAGCTGAACTGGTCCAGATTGTACACGGTGTTGGCATTTTAATGGCGTGTGATACGAATAACGTTCGAGACGAGCACCAGCGCTTGCGATACCAACTGGACACCACCACCACGGTCGTTGGCAATGCTCGTCTCGACGGGCCGACGCATATTTCGATTTCTACTGTCGCTTATTATCCGCCTGACTCGCATCCGCGGCCTCGTAGCCCTCCAAACCTTTCATTCTCGGTCTGCTTCACTTTGGAGGTCGATCCTAACATTTGCCCGCTGTAGAGACCAGCCCCGAATCCGGCTGCACTGCGCAAATGATGCCCCTGTGATGAACGATCCTTCAGGAAGACCTCCGCAGATTTCGGAACGAGCAGAGGAAGTCCAAGAGCACAACGCGACTCTCGCAACACTGCCCATACAGTGGCGTAGTACCGCTTGCTGGGAAGAAGAAGTTTCATCAAGGCTCCGGGCCCTTAAGACTTCAAGTCATCCGCTCGAACTTCCTGTCACAGTCCCAGCGACTCCTGAAGGCGCGTCACAACGATATAAGACCAAGACAGTCGTGTAAGGGCATATGTTTTGGTACTTTCATTACTCTCCATTCACTTTCGCACTCAGTCAGGTCGATGATCTTGACCTTCACATCCCAGCTGGGCAGCAGAAACTCTTGGCTTCGTGAGTTTTTCTTCTTTTAAGATTCGTCAACGTTCCATACCATTTTCAACGAAGACTACCGCAACTCGCAAATGGATGGAGACGGCATGTTCATCCCGAAGGGGTCGTCTTCTTTTATCACGAAGGATTTGTACGTCCCTTGTTCATGCATTAAAATCTTTTTGTAGACCCTTCCCAAGCGAATATTCACAGAGAGTGATATCACCAACCGCAAAAACGAAGAGGAAATCCTGTTATGCGCCATGAAACTCGTTGAAAAAGCGATGCAGACAGGCGATGTTACTCTGGATGAGCTGACAGAACTTGTCCTCAGTGTGGACGATGATCGGCGCTGGCACTATTACTTTGCCGATCATACCCACCGCCTTCTCTTCTGGGTGGATACGGTCAGTGTGAAGGAGTTGAGTATTGACTTGCATGGGATTAGCGAATATAGCCACATCAGTATGTCCAACACTCCGTTACAATCTTTCACTAACTGTCACCCAGGGTATATGGTCGAAGCGCATTACTGGTATATTTCGTTGGCCTTTCAGATATGCGTGTACCGCTGTCGTTCCATTCCGACAACGACCCTAACCCAAGTATATTGTGTGTGATACGGAATCAAGGTCCCACTGTGAATATTATCCCCACTGTCGTATTCTTCCGAAAGGCGTATTCGAAGAGCTTAGAGGGATGCTTAATTATGCCAAGACTGGTGCGTTCGTGTTTGACACCTTCATCGTATTTTCAACAAAACACCAGACATGATGACCACCGATTCCTCCTCAAGCCCATTTGGACAAGACGAACTTGTCGCGATTCTGGATCTTGTCAATTCTCTCAAAGGTGTGGCTTCTTTCCTCGTACTCATCCTTGATCTTACTGACCTCGAGCCAAGGCGATGAGAAGATTTCCGATCCATACAGTATTTGGCTCGTTGGTACGGCTAACGGTTTATTTGTAGTGAAGTAGTACTAATATCATGTGGAGCGCGACTAATGGCATACTTCAGTGGGTGTCATTAACCATTGCCTATCGCTTGCTTACCTGAAGACAAACCAGCCGAAAACCAGTTCCTGAATTTCTGTGGCCAACCGTGCGCACGTTTGAATGCAGATACCCCACTGTTCGGGCAACCGAATTGGAATCGCCTTATTTTATTCAGAGCTGTCAACCTGTTTCTCTTTGGATCCCCAAACGAACATGCCATTCGCCTGCAACGAGTCTGGGTAGACGGTATTATCATCCAGCCCCGCTGGAAGGATTTCATCAACAGGCTCACGTCCGAGTTGGGCCGGTATACCATCTTTGTGAGTCCCTCTCGCCAGTTCTCCTTGCCGGGTATCTTATCGCTCGCAGTCCACAGTGATGCTCGCCGTGAACTTTAGCTTCCTCGCTGTTCCCGGTGTTGTCGACCCAGCCTCGACCGCAAGTCCGATTGAAATCATCATTTATTGTTCGGTGGTTTCAACAGTCGCGTCCATCGTGTTCTCCTTTAGCTTGTTGAACGTATACACCAATCTGGAATTGCTTGTCGCTCGAAATGCAGTACGCGTCTACGCCAAGACCACGCTTGCCCGAGCCGCTCACATTGACCGTGTTCGTCACAGCTCGAGGCGATGTGGACTCTCAGCCAATCGAAAACTGGTATGGCGTGGCTTGCGATCACACATGGTCTCCCGGTTGCCTCCCTCATATGGTCGTACGTCTTCCTGTCTATTCCTGGACGTAAAAAGATCAGTGACCCTTTGTTCGCGTGGTCGCAGGATCGCACTCTTCTCGGCGGCCCTCGCGGTACAGATCTTCGGTCCGAAGGAGTACCCCACTGTCGCGATCCTCAGCATTGAATGTTTTATTATCGTGTCGTTTGTGGTCATGGGTGTGAGAGTGATGAGACTGTTCTATAGGAAGGACGACGTCGACGTCGAAACGTCTACAGAGGAGAGCACGTCTACAACAACGTCGAAGCGCGATGTGGAGCGGGGCTTAGGAAACTGAATGCTTTGCACGACCGTCGAGCCAACTTCGTGAACGTGGTCTGGTTAATGCTCGGAGCTGGACACCACGGTTTTACGTTCTTACACTACTGAATTCATATGTCAACAGACGTTGAATAATGATGCTGTCACTTCGTCATGGGTGGAGGAGGATTCGGCTGCAAAGGGTGCCCCGAGTGATATGGGATGGTGAACGGTGTCGGATACTTACAAGGCGCTTACCAAGAGCATCGTCGACTCTGCAACACGGCATGGAGATGTTACAGTAAGTCATTCCATGCGGCACAATCGAGAAGGAAAGCGACTTGAACCCTATTCAAGCCATATAATAATAAAGTCTCGACTCCATTTAGAATGCAAGACTGGCTTCATTGGCTGTAGTGGACAAACTCCCCGTTGACGACGAATCGGCTCGGGTTGACCAGTAGCAAGTCATCACCGTTTCCACCGACCCCAATATTGACACGGAGTGGCACATAATTTGGAGACGGAACCAGAAGGCACACACGTGAGCGGTACGATCGTTTTTCGTAGCGTCTCCGTACTCGTTGAGAATTCATCCATCCTTTGTCTGGATCCTTGGTGGGCTCGATTCGATTTATTGGGATATGTTCAGGCCCTCCGCTCGGCTTGGCAAGTTTTGATCCGCACCCCGGATTGAAATCCAACCAATTAGATTCACTTCTGACCTGCCGCAGTTCTTGCCTTTCAGATTCAATTGAACAAGTACTCGTGGTGTAGGGGCAGGACGAGTCAAGCCATCTGATCAAGTCGAAGAATCGGATGGGGACCTCCAAGGCGCAGAACACGGCAGAGGCAGTCCAACGTATTGTACGGCACTTTGGTATCCGTGGGACGGCTATTGCAGCGTCGCTGCCGGTGGACAAGGGATGTGTGAGGATCCAACGCCATATTACGATAGCCTCTTGAACGTGAGAATGATGTTTTGTTGTCTTTTCTGTATCACAGCAACCAACTTGAAGGCGAATGTTGTTTGGTGTCCCTGGCGTGTGATCATCATGATTGTATTCAACCCTCCGAGCTTCAGCTGCTGGGCGTCAAGTATATTAACTGACCTTTGTTCTCTAACCCTTTCTTCAGAAACATTCGCGCAATGCCCGACCACAATGTACGTCTCCGTCTGTCATTTTGGTGCGTTGAACATTCTTAGGCGGAGCTCTGGGTATATAGGATGCAAGTCTACATGAAGTCGAGGTCAATCAGGGAGCGTTAATAAATATCCTTTCTCGTTATCCTGGAACCTTCGACGGTATGTTGTTTTCCGAATCCTGGTGTTGTTACGATTCCGCTAACTTGCACAAAGTACTCCGAGAGCTCATCCAAAATGCTGACGATGCCGAGGCGCCGATTGTCGAGGTGCACCTGCAGACCGGTAGGGTCCAGAAATCCCAACCTGTTGGCGAATTTGACGACATCGCTGCGCTGAACGTGAGCAGCTAGATTCAATCAAGAGACCAGCTTAATTTTCAACTTCGCTAGGTACACAAATGGATCATCAGGAATAAGGGCAGTTTCAAAGAGAGAGACTGGGAGAGGCTTGGAAGAATAGGTACCTTGTCTCACGTGTGGGGTTTCGCGATCTGATTCACGTTCTCAGCGGCCGGAAACGACGACTGCACGAAGGTTGGCGCCTTTGGGGTCGGTCGGTATCCTTCCATATCCTGTTGTCCGTGGTTCGGGATGGCTAAACTTACCATTCAAGGGTTTTATAGTGTTCTAAGCAAATCGGATCGACCACTCATAAGGTCTAGTGGTAAGGCCGTCTTTTATCAGGAACCGAGCAACGGTTGAATTTACCCATGCAATTGTCCAGGTAAATTACTGCAATTTTGCAGAGGGAAAGATGGAAAGGTGGATCCTCTGCTTTCTCGTAGAAACACGCTAACTAGCGAAAAACAGCTCTTCAAGCATTTTACCGAATGTTTACCAGATGGATGGACCTCAGTTGAACTTGAGCTGAGGGTCCCAGAACCATTGCCCATACTTCCTGACCTTGCAAAATTCCTGGTTTCTTCTGTAGCTTTCCTGACGAACGTCCACACCATTTCCGTTCATCTCGACGACAAACAGCTTCTGAATATACACAAAGAACTTTATAAGTCACCTGTCGTCATTTCTATTTCCCCACACCTGGTGCGAACCACCCCATCGCAGACCCTAACAATAGAATCTGTACAGCATGCTGGTAAGATAATGTTAGTAACTTTTGGCTATGGCTGACCCTACTCAGTCCAAAAGATCACGATCGATGGTGCGGAATGGGCATTTACTTCGACGTCGCTCCCTGTCGACACTGCCGACACCTTTATTGAACGTCTGGGGTGTTCTGTATATGATTATTCGGCACCTACCTCGAGTTCTGAGATCATTCTGCGAGAGAATGTCATCATGCATGACTTGTATACGGCGGTGATCCGCGTTGATCTACTTCCCGACTCGAAGATGAAGAGAGGCGTGGAATCGAGTATGAAATCACTTCCGTCCTCCTTTAAATGCAAGGCAATCTATGTAAGCATGTCTCATTTCACGATTCGCTGCTGTTGACCACCCTCGGCTCAGTTCAACCACAAACAATACTCGGAGTTACCCCAGGCAAAACATCTTGCATGCCTCTTTTCCGATTCACGGGGGATTGTCCCCGGGAACAGGTACGTACGTTCGGTTCATGGTTGGTACCTGCTGACGTCTCGCCCCACCTGAATAGCGGTCGGTTCTTCATAGCAAGTATTTTCTTCCATACTCCGACGTGGCTCTACATTGCATGTCCAGGGTCAGAGTACCAACCAAACGACAGGCATTGGACTACACATTTCTGCCCACTTCCTGCCCACCATCGAACGTGGCTCGATTGACTTAGCGTACGTTACGTTATGGTATATCGTGATACCTGCTGATCGCAGTTGGTCAGGAATGGGGAGGTTGCAGGTGTGCATATAAACGGCCAACTTGTTCTGACTCGGAGTGTCTTACCTAACGCTGTCAATAGCCTGGAACCGCGAGGTCCTTTGGGTCAGTGGTTTTCTGGCACGCGTAATCTATGAAGAAGAAATGCGCATCGCTGCCAGATCCGAGGGTGAACTTGCTACGCAACTCGGTTTGCGCACCATGGCGTGTTTCGCTTTCGACTCTACTTCCCCACATAGTGGAGTATCACAGGATCTGCAAGATGCCTTCTTCTCTTGCTTCCACAGGCACAAGTCGCCACTTCCCGTGGTGTCCGACACCGGAATTTCGTGTGTGTCGGACTCGCAGTTCCGTCAAAGCAACGAAGATCTGTCGTTCCTCAAGAGATATCGGTTCCTCCACAGGGACGTTGAACCACGTCAACACTCCGAGATCACTAAGCGATACAAAATTCCACCGTTCAAGTACCAAGACATCGTACACGAGTTTGAGACTGGAGTCACGCAGGACGTGATGCAGTCGTTCTTGGTTTGGTGGGAAGATACCAAGAAGAACTTTAGTTCGCCTCAAGCTGAAACTGGGAAGAAATTTTGCAAGCAACTTGCCTCCCGCGGCGTTCTACGTTCTAGCAATGGAGTCGAGATCTCGCTTAAGAACGTCAGATACTATGCGTTCTTCGCACTTCCGGATGACCTTTCCCCTCCAGACAACATCCACATTGACGTCGCGTCGGGTGCACCTACCAGGCATACCATCGAGTGTTTCGGCTGGACTCACCTTCCGCTTCTTGTTTGGCTTAAATACGCCTGTTCCCAAGCCCGACAACTGGCCCTGAATAATGAATCGAACGTGGGCCTCCGCATCTTGCGTTGCCTTGTCCGGTTTGCGTTGGTAGAAGATGAAGAAACGCAATGGGATGAGGTCGCCAACCTCATGGAGGATATAAGATGCATACCCACTAATATGGGATTGAAGTTACCAGCTGATTCCTATTTTGTCGAGGCTGACATTTGTCGGAACCTTTCGGTTGCAAAAGAGGCTGATCTCCTTGACATCCCGGGAATCTACGTCGCGGGTGCGAGAGACTTTCACTTCACGACCGTAAGTTTGAAACACGTACGGAAGCTGTTGGCTATGCTCCACGTGCGTCCCGCGATGGAATGGAAAGATATGGTAGAAAGGTGCGTCAGATCAACATGAAGTTCTTCCTTTCGCCCTAACATATTTTGCAGCTTGGAGATCGCTGCCTCAGAAGAATCAAATGAACGCCTTCTGCAATTTCTGGTGGATTACAGGGATCGATTAATGGTTCAACACATTAATGACTTGAAGGAAAAGAAAGTTTTCTGTTCAATGAATCATGGTCGAGTATCTGCGACCGACCTATATTTCCCCGATGAAGGTATACGCAAACTCGGACTCCCCATTCTCGCGTTACCACGGGATAGTATAATCTCTCAGCATTTAAGTGGTATCCATATTTCTGGTTCGTTTCCAATAGAACCGTTCCTCGAGTCTCTAGGCATTCAGAGATATCCATCCCTCAACAAGATAATCGAACTGGCTGCTTTGAACCAACTTGACATTCGGCGGTCTGCACTCCAGTATCTCCTGTCGAATCTCGAATCACGCTACGCTGCTTACAAACCGGATGACTTCGTGAATATCCCCTTCATCCCAACGAAGTGTGGGTCACTTGCTCGCACAAACGAGGTAACACGGTCTTTACGGTTACGGACATCCGGAGGTTGCTAACATATTTCTTTAGGCATTCGCATCGCCTGTATGGGAGAAGCTGGGCTTCAAACAAGCCTCCGAGCCTCTGCACCGTGACCTCTCGAGACTGGGTGTCAGAGATGATCCTTCCGTTGATATGATTATCGAGCATCTCAAGAATCGAGAACACACGTTGCCCGACCTAGATACCGCTGCCATCTGGTTTGAGCATTTATCCCTACACGGAAGTACGATATTATCTCACGTTAACTGCTTGGATATCATTCTGACACTGATCATTAAGAACTTCCCATTCAAACGCTCCGCGAACAATTTTCAACGATCCCCTTCGTACCCGCAAAGGGTCCAGGGAACTCAACATCAGACCCATCACGAATTGAGTACTTCCCTCCGAAAGAATGTTTTATATCGTCGACCGGCATGAAAGAGCACTATCGCAATATCTTCCCGTTTGTTGACTTCGGTCAGAATGGGAATAGTTTCCTAGAATCTTGTTGCGCCAAGAAGTCACCCGACGCATCAGATTTCGCCCGCAAGATGGTGCAAGATCCTCAAGAGTACCTGAAAGCCCTCGGGAACGACACTAATTTGTGAGACAATCACCAGTGACTCGTCCGGAAATGACTTATGCTTCCTCAGGTACCTTGAGGACTTGCGTACGATCGCCTCACGACTCGATTCGATATCTGAGGATGATAAGAAAGCGATGCAGGGAGCTCCAATGTTTCTCGCGTTCCGGCAGGGCATGAATGGTGGCAAGCTTTTACCAGCACACCAAGTGGTCATACGTGACTGGGAAGCTCGCGACTTTGGTGCCAATGTCTTTTTGGCCCCCGAAGACGATGTCGTTGAAAGTGCGTGTGCTAATTAAAGTGTTCTTCATCAGTTATAATTCATCCTCGTCGCAGAAATGTACCACAAGATGGGTTCAGAGTTTCTCGGGAAGTATGTGCAATACGATATCACACACACTGGCACCGGTGGCAACTATGAGCCGCCGTTCAACCGCGACCGAGTCGTCCGCTGTATCAGGTGCTTCATGCGCCAGCGAGACAAGAGCGAGAAAACAGAGGTGTCGTTTTACGACGAAGGCTCGACGGACAGTTTTCGGGTGATGACTTGCAAGACCCTTTCAATGAAGAAAACATTTGTGCCACCATCTGGAGTCTTGACTGATGGCATGGAATCGAGGAAGACGGACTACGTACAAGTCAAGGCGGGCTTCGAGCTCGGCGAGTCGTCTACGCTCTGGGTGATCAAGGGTTCCAGCGAGTCGGTAGACCTGCGCAACGAGTGTGTCCTTTCCCTCCTATCCTTGCGCTTCTCACTCACTTCCAAAAAGTGTCGCTGTGGCGCTTTGTCGCATCTTGCTCAAGACCTTTGGACCAAACGACGTGCTCCTCTTGGCTTCGTTACTCGCGATGGGTGACGAGAGTCTTGACAGCTACTACGGCCGCGAGATGAAGTCTGTATTGCCAAGTGCTCCTCCAGCAAAAGGTAACATTCCTGATGACGCGCGTTGTCGATCTGATTGCGATCCGTCCTCGACTAAAGTTATAGTGAGACCCAAGAAGCCCACAATCGAATTCTCCGTACCTTTGCATTTAGCGAGGGTCGTGGGCCTGGTTGGGGTGCGCCTGAGCAATTCAAGGCTTCCCAGTCGGAAGACGATATCTTTGGAAGATGGTAAGAGCGATATATTCTTTTCCCGACGCGTTGGTGATGTTCCCGCCGATAGATATGCAAAAAGCAATTGCGTTGTCACGTGGATCAGACCTCGACACTCCTGATTTCAGTGTACCTTGCCAACGGCAACCCACCGAATCAAAGAAGCCCGACAGCCAATGCAAAGCAGCCCATAGGATCAGGTTGAACGAGAAAAGTTGGTCTGCATGCATGTTCCGGCACGATTTGACGGCTAAAATCAAACCCTAGAAAATCTACGGGATGAAGTAACACAGATGAAATTCTTTTTGGCAGGCGAGCATCTTTCGAGTGTAATCTACCCGAGTATCCAGACTGACCCGAGTAGAGACGGCACGGTGTAAACAGCCTCCACAGGCTTGTCTTCGAGAATTCGCAAAGCTCATTTCAGACTTGGCCCATGTGTTTGGTCTGGAAGTCTCCAGGGCGTGCTACATCTTCTGGAAAGACACGGATGAAGACTTGATGGCCTTCAATCGGGACCAAAGGTATATCTTTTTCAATCTGGCGCATTACTACAAGTTCTGTGAGTGGCCATCGTCATGCGTCGGGCTGTGCATTTATTATATCAAGTCTATAACAAAGGCGTCGGAGAGAAGAGAGCGGTCGAAGAGAGAGAAGTGGTCACCGAATGGTACGTCTAGTATACGCTTGCTCCACGTGCAACATGGTCATCTAGGCGAAACAGGTTTCTCATCATGGCCCATGAGATTGCTCACAATGTGACGATGGACCACGACGAGTATCACGGATCGCTTTCCTCGAGGATCGCCGTGACTTACCTCCCCGACCTGCATAAGCGCTTTCGATGTTTTGCCAAAGGTGTATGAGTGGGTACCAGGACGCGTGATGAGCATTCTTCCGATAACTAGCGATACCCTCGAATGCGAGCGCATGACACGTATGTATATAATGTGGCAGTGGGGATTAGGTATGTCGCTTGAAAACATCCTTCAATTTGAGCCGGAGCCTCGTCCTAGTGATAACGCGTGAAACAAGGCTGAGAGCACCCGCAGAGATGGCGCTTTGGAAGTGATCCACAAGCGAGCTCCATCTCCCTCACCAGCAGCGCAACTCTCATCGACAGACGACTTGACCAAGTCTGTGTGCGAAAGTGATGCAGCAAAGACGAGTCCCAGGGATAATCGCCATCATGGACTTGGTTGTACAGTTGATACGACCTCATCAAGCTCACATTTCAACAATCCGTCGGCTCCCAGCTTTACCCGTTGTGGCAGACGATCATTGCGAATCGTTAAGATCGTCCACGTATCATAGATATTAAAGCGAGACGACGAGTGTACAGGAAAAAAAATGTCCGAGCAAATTCCGAGACAGTCTGTAGTAGAATGAAAAGTACCAATCCCAACCGACCTCATTCCCTTCCCCTTGACGGTGAAGTCACATCCCGGTCTTCAACCCAATGAGTTGGCATCGGTATGCTCGGACCACCATAATCAGCAAACGGATCGCCCAGCTTGTCATCCTTGTCCCCATCATGGGACATATACGACCCGCGCTTGTATTCTGGAGGCTTGCCATCGGTGGGAGGCGGGCCGGGAGGGGGCGCGTAAACTGGCACATAAGCAGTCGCATCAAACGGTGGGTTGTAGTATGCGGGATTGCCATCCTGGCGCGCTTCGTAGGCCGGTAAGCGGGACGCGTTAGCGAAGCTGGTAGGATCGAGTGACTGTCGGAAATACGCAAACGCGAGGGACGTGAACAATAATCCACAAGCTGGCCAAAGGACATGGATAATTAGATCCTGGTGCACTTTTGAACTAGAAACACCGCTTACGGATCGCGAGAACAACGGCTGCGATCTCCGCCCAGGAATCATGGTTCCACTGGTCTTTGCAATCTAGGATTGTGTCACATCTTTGACGGGCCAAAGTAAATGTCAGAACCCACATAGATCAGCCTCGGTTGGGTCAAGGCGATTCGTCGGATCTGTGCCCCAAATCCCAAAGACCTGGGGGAGGGTATCAGTCACAATGAGTAAAGTAGTTAAGGACACCCACCGATCCAACGGATCCAGTTTGGGCGATGGTTTGGCACTCTGTGAGCAAATCAGACTGCCACGGTGGTCAACAACAACGACACGATCGAGTGAGGATCTACATGCCTTGAACATAAAGTGGGTGACAACCCGCATGACTCCCGTCCCAATCACAAGCAGTGTACTCAGCGCACACAGAAACGCATAGATCCTGATCATAGCAAGTCGTTGCTAGACCTCCGGTGAACCACGACACTCCCAATGAGCTGCTCTGAAACCTACCAATCCCGCGGCGCAAACCCCAAACGTCTGAAGTGCGCACGCCACTGCAAACATGACCCCTTGCGCTATCAATAACGGAGCGAGCTTTGGAAAATTATCTGAGAGGGACATGTCATCGCTAACGCACAGGTTTGGTTGCGCAAACCTACCATCTTCTGCAAGCTTGAGTTGCTTAAAGGACGACACCTAGAGATCCCGAGTCAGCACGCACACACCGTCGATCTCCACAGTCCGTGACATACGGTCCACCCCAGAGCCCAGATACCGGTTATAGCACACACTACACTGGTCGATGAGTATATTCACATTGCAAGAACGCAGGCGACACGACGAACTTGCAACAACGACGGGCCTCAAATTTCTCTTGTAGACCCTCGTAACATAGCGATACGCAGGCGGAGCCTCTGTCGCGGCCTAATGAGCCATGAAACCCCAAACGCAGGGAGAGCTCACCGTTCGGCGGAGCCCGTCTAACACCCATCATTCCACTACTGTGCGCAACAAATGAAGATCGTCAAACGCAGACCAGCGACGTTCGTGAAACGAATAAAGAGACGACCTGCGTCTGACCACACTGCGCAGGCAAGGGCATGCACTGCCTTTTCGACGTCAGTATTCCCACGCCATCAAACCCTAACCTAACGAGTCTCCAAAAAACTATGCCCAAGATATCTATGTCAATCTATTCAAGCAAGCATGTACAAGACAGGATGTGAGTTCCGTGTAGTAAAAGTGTCTGGGTCAGAGATGGATAGCACAGAGACTGGGTCCAATTGAACCCCCGTCACGTCGCAAATATTCCAATGATTTTGAACGGAGGAACCTTCTGTCCCTCCTCGCCTAGCAGCACACAGTCCACAAAGTGACTTCCCCGCGACACGAAGTGATCGATGATCTCGAGCCTACGAGGATAAATGTCATGTAAGCGCATGATACACACAAACGACGAAAAACATACGTCGCCACCGGGCCATTCACATTGCCCGCATTCTCGATGATTACGGCCCCCCTGATGTTATCGTCCACCCAGCACTGTACCTGGCTTCCCTCCCCAATGTCTTGGATCGGTTCCTTGACATAATATATTCCCACGTCGCCAGCGCCGGCCTTGATCGGTACGCGTAATGAGCTAAGTGGCATCCAACTGTGCCAATAATACTCGGCAGTCAGCAAAGGCGAGGTGCCCTGATCAGGGTGCGCCGCGTGCCATCCTGAACCATAGAACAACGACGGCGGTACGGGGTTCACCAGATCGTTGGCGGAGGCGCAGAACGGAACAGGCTCCTCGAACAGACGCGGTTCCCCTGGCCGCGTATTGATACGGGAAGGTGGGATGCGTAGTTCGGGGGTGAGAGCGACGGGTTGAGAATCGGCAGCGAGGACTTGTGCATGCTTCTTTTCCGGCGCGGCGTCTTCGTCGGCGGGATTTGCCGCCTCAGGGGCAGCCCCGCCTTTCCGGGCACCAACACCGCCGAAAAGATGAGTATCTCCACTGCGACCCGGAGAGAGCATGAGAGGAACCGATTCGTAGGAATCGCCCCCAGCTGTTGCCCATGCGGTGCAAACTTGAGATTGGAAGTAGGAAATCAGAACATCTCCAAGAAGGACGTGACCGTCAGGATTGGCCAGGACTGGGTCGGCATAGTATGGCTTGATAAGGTCGGGGTCGGTCATGTACGTCGGGTACAAGATGGGTTTCACGCTGTGACAACATAAATACCGACTCCCAAACCGGAGAAAGGGACACACCTAATGTGGGGAACGTCATAGAATTGCGCGACGATGTTATGCCAATGGTCCGGACCAGCAAAGCCATATGCACCATGAATTTGCGGGCTGAAATGGCCGAGGATGACGATAGCAGGTTGGTCGGGTCTGTCGAGCAACGAACGAACAAGGAGTTCAAAGTATTCCATGCCCTTCTGATCACTGTCGAGACGCGTAAGGAACGAATGTACTGCAGGGGAGGGTCGCGTGACACGCACGCTGGATCGTCGACATCGAATTCCAATATCACGAGGTCGGTGTCGTCAGGCACATGATGTGCACTACAGAAACCAAAGTACCCAGAATTCGTCCGGCGCATGGCCCCATTAGTGAGCTCTGAAGCAGGGTGTGGAAACACGCTCAACCACCACTGGAAGAAAAGGGAGGGGTAACAGAGAGGAGATAGCGGGTCGTCGCCAGCGCCATGACATGCTGAGACTAACCAGACGAGGCGAGTCAGTTCGATGCTACGCCAGTATACGAGGTCTTGTGAGACTCACCAGAACCACCCAACACGCTCATTGTAATTGGCTGGCCCAGCAGTGCTTTGTGGATCACTCGGTGAACCCGCCCTCCACTCCCCAAGTGTAACCGGCTCTGCGCAAGCGCCGTCGTGCTATACTTCTCCGCAATGGCATCCCCAGGTCCAAACACTGGACAGAATTGGAACGGATTGCTTGTCGCGTTTTCCTCCGAGGCGCTGGGAGCAAAATAGTTGGCAGACTGAAGGTAGTTGATTGGCACCAATCCAGCAGTGCTGACTTGCTTCGGTTGTCGTTGTGAGAGAACGTGGCGGGATAGCACCACTATGGACACGAAGGCGAGCAGGAGGGCCCATATTCGATTAGGTACACCAAAGGAAAGTCGGCTCCATCGTGAGCGAGCTGGGTCCCCACCGGCCCCAGAAAGACGGTGCTGCGCTGGGACAGAGATGTTACAGCGTACCAGTCCTTTGGCCAGGCCAGAGCGTCGCTGCATGTGTCAACCGAATATGTACCGAGGACGAATTTCGTGTGCTTGTTGTGAAGTTTTTGACAAGACAGCGGTGAACCAGCAAATTGGCTCACGCAAATGTCGGTGGCGATCACGCACTGCGTGTGGTTCAGGAAAAAGTAGTCACCGCTCAAGCGCCACCACCACCACAACGATCACTCATACAAATGCACTGCTTATTGACAGCTGCAGCCAACTCACGGCGCTGATGTGGGCACGCGCAAAGGAAACCCACAAAACATGTACCGAAAAAAAAACTATGTGGACTCTGTGGGAGTCGAACCCACGACCTCATGCAATCAGCCGTGCGAAGCATGCGCGCTACCAACTGTGCCAAAAGCCCCTATATTCTAGCTTCAAAAATATCATTAGTTTGATTGACCCGCAAGAAGAAATGTCCAAATGACATCTGTATGGGTTTGGCGCTAGATGGCGACAAAGATCTAAGCAGAACTCCTCAAAGCATAAATATTCATAGCCCATCCATCAACCTCTGGTGCCTGACCATCACTGCCTGTGTACTCTGCGACCGGTTAGGCGTGGCCTCCCATATTGGATCCATGTCGGGACCATCGATATCACCTGCTCCATCCCAGCCCCAACACCAAACTGCGGAGTCCGAGTATAGTCAGTACTCAGTAGCTCATCGGCACACGAGATGACTCACCGTGAGAAGGTCCGTGTACAAACATCATTTCTTCGCTCTCCTCCTGAGCGAAAAGTCTATCGTGGGGACCAAACCACGACCGATCTTGGGGATCCGTACGTGGGTTATCGGGAAGACCTCCAAGGCGGACATATCCTCGTATAGCAGTCAAGTTTCGTCGTTGAGGATGTATGATATCAAACACTTTCTACATGTCCAACGCTCAGTCAGCATTCCTGGCTATGCAACTTATTCACGTGCGCACCTTGTCGTATGCCAACTTCACTCTAGGCACCATAAGTATTCGACCGTAACCGGCCGCCCAGTAGTCATTGCAGACGAGACTGCACTCGGACGCCGAACACTCGTTATCGGACAATTTCGCCATACGGAAGCGGACGTAGGGTGGCCTATAGAATGGCGCGGGATCTAGCACTGCGACACCATTCCAGCACGCTTGCACCTGCACGGGAAGATGCATCTGAAAACGGTCAGAGGAACGGGTGTCACGGAAGACGGCTTCGAAAGGTGCATTTTCCAACGCTGTGCCATTGATATCGCGGGACACCCAATTATCATAAAAGACAGGCGAACCCTATGCAGGCACCTCAGTCAGACAACAAACATTGCAGCAGAGAGACGACCGAGAAACCTACGAGTTCTTGGTGATACATATAATCGGCAGCGCAAGTGATGCCAGCGTTCTGTCTTCTACTCTGCCAGATAAGTTCGAGGATATCGTCCACACAAGGTAGGATGTCGTTCATGAAGATAATGGTATCAAAATACTCGTTGTGCGAGTCTCTGAGCTCGTATAGAGGGTTAAACGCCTGGTTGCGGACCTCTGCAAGGTATTCGATACGATGGTTAAACGCTCCCCTCGTCCTGGTCGACGTCCGAATCGTCACCCTCATCCCAACGCTCTTCGTGAGCGCATGGAATATGCGGAGTAACGCCTTGGTCTGGTCCGTCGATCCATTTTCATATATGGAGACATACACATTTTGGTATCCTAGTATCGCCGAGACCCGAAAGAGCGTCGAGAATAAGTCGGGGATGACGTCGAACGAATTGTACAAGTTGATGGCGAAGAAATACTTGTGTTCTTTTGTCGGGGTAAGGTGTACGTGTTGGGAGTCGCCAAAGCTATCGAAGTCCAACGATGACAACCAAGACGTTTCCGAAGGGGGATTGAACCCTACAAGAGGCTTGTAGCGATCCCGAACCTGTTGGACATAAAGAGGCTGGGAGTTGCGCGTGCATTCTGCCGTATGGTGAGGAGAAAGTGTAGAGAGAAGTTCAAGTACGCGATGACGTTGTTCGAGAGTTGGTAGCGTGAGTTGTTTCCGTGCGGACAAGCGTGAAACATATATAGGTTTGATTGACGAAGTAAGAAACTGGTTGAAAGGTCAAAAAAATTTGGGATGTGGAAAGAGATGTCATGTCGGAACTGAAACGTACGCTGGATGGCAATGAACGACCAATGAGCAGCCCAAATAGTAACCCCACTAGCAATGCCAATGGCGTTGGCACCCTTTTCAACCTCACCCACAACGTCTTGCCATTCATTGAGGAGGGGTGGACTGTTTCGGGTAGCGGGTTCAAATTTTCAAAATGGCTGTGACCACGACGGCAGGTGGGTTCGAAGAGTACAAATTCCGTGCTCGGAGCCGAAAAAGAGCGTGATTCACAAGAGAAACTTCCAAGTTTCTGCTCGCGTAGGGAGACGAGTCTCTGAGTTCGCCGCTCAAGGCGATGCTAACTCGGTTTTCGGGCTCCGCGTTGATCGCCACTGGGTGATCGAGTCTTCGAGCGCCGGAAACGTTGTAGTAACTTATGGCTGTGCACCAGGTGAAACCTTCCTACTCACAATAGTTATAGCAGATCGGCATCGTACCAAACTGTCGAAGGGTACATTGGCCGGCAATCACCCTGTACTCAAGCGATTTCCCTCCAGAGGTGAGTGGGCACACGTTCTTTATGCAAACGAGATCGTGTTCAAGGTACAGTAACGCTGTTTTGTAAAAACAGATACTTAGAGAACGGCAACAAATCACGGCGGTGGCAACGGCACTAGCCAATACACTGATGCTGTCCGCTAGGTACGTAGCCCAAGCGAGAAGCAGCCAAAGTTGCCGTCACTATCACATCGTGCAAAGTGTGAAAGGGAATATGCGATTGTGGCTAGCTCTTGTGAGAGTCTTAGCCTCCTAGAGGTCACCATACTGTTGAAGTTAAATGGGATTTATCAGTGTGGGTTCGCCAACTTGGGCATCGTTCATGGTTCTGACCCAACAGTCTACTGGATGCCGGGTTATAGGTACACTCTGACGCGTGCAATGGGAGAAACAGAAGTGGGTTGAGGAGAAACTAACGCAGGGAGGGTAATCAGAAATCAGATTGAAGAGGCTAAAGGAAACACGCGGCCTCGAAATGCGACTCTTGACAATATTCTACCAACTGCCGATAAACAAAGTGTAGCGACTTATAGCGGAGATTGAATATGATTAGAGTCGAAGGGGGGGTCATCACTGAGACTGATGATCCCCTCTTTGCTGCTGCTCTGCACATGTTATAAGCAATATAGCATCTTCATGTGAGGAGTCGATGACACTGCATGATGTCTCGGCATGGTTTCGGCTTGTATTCGGCATGGTCTCGGCATGGTCTCGGCATTAGTGGCGGCTTACATGTGATTTGGTATTTACTTCCGACTCTGTAAAAACCACATGTATAACACGCCGGCCCTGGAAAATAGTGAGCAAGGAAAGTTTGTGGCTTGGTGGGTTTGTGGACAGATTCCCGCGTTTGTGTGTTGCTCTGTGAACTTCGATGATCATCTAGCTCTCTTGTTACGTAACTCATACACTGTTATCTACGCGAGCTATCATGAGCACTGAAACCACCAACGAACCATCCATAGTTACTGACTCGGATCGTCTCGATCCATGGCTCGAGGACGGTAACATCGTAATTGCGGTCGAAGGAAAGTATTTTCGCGTTCATCGCAGCATCCTGAGTTCCTACTCGGGAGTGTTCAAGGACATGTTTGATTGCATCAAGCCAGGCGAAGGCAAAGGAGAGACGTCCTCGGAGGAGCTTATCGACAACTGTCCCGTCGTACGCCTCCATGATGCGGTTACTGATGTCCAAATCATGCTCAAGGCCATGTACAACAGAAGGTGAGGGAAGAGACGCCACCTTCTACCCTCAGACTACGGAACCCCGTTGACGAATCACTGACGAAATTGTCGCAATAGTTACCCACTTCCGTACCACAAAAAAGTACCGCTCTCCTTCGTCTCCGCATTCCTGCGCCTGGGCGAAAAATACAACATAGATGATTTCATGGAGGAGGCGAAAGCACGGCTGTCTTGCGCGTGCGAACCCGCATTGAGCGTCGCAGCGGAGATGTCGT
>JBBPJX010000120.1:0-26103 GCA_038088955.1 Neotropicomus parvogracilis
GGCAGTTGCGGTCGACGTGGTTCGCGACGTGTCGGCTGACGACGGGTCAATCCTTGACTAGGACTAGGGACGAGTGGATTTTGGCTCGGGTTCGGTCTAGTTCTCTTACCGCGTCGATGCGGTCCGTCTAAGTTTTCTTCAGACCACTGAGTCACGTACTGCATCTATACTACGACTCGCGCGTACTGCTTGCATCATTTTTCGGTAACGTTAGCGTCGACGTATTAGCGAAATCGGACGCAAGTGCTCGGGTCGACGCCGACTGGACGGGGATCGATCTATCATCTCACGACCTGTTGATTTTTTCTTGTCGAAAACGTTGGTCCGGAAGAGAATGCGATTGCGTCTGATTCATCCGTTCCTTTGTGGACGGTAATCTCTCTGGAAACGAACCGAAACTGGATCAGACGACCATACGTGGCCGTGCTTGAACGCTGTGATGAACCCCCGCCACTGTGCTGCTACTCCGAGCGCTGTTTGTTGTACACGTCGTCTACCAACATGCCGTCTTCTCGAATGCTAATACAAGGGATTGGAAATGGCAGCAGCTAATACGTTGGATGAAAAAACATGTGAGACTAGAAAGTCGAGCAAAAGTCCAAGTCGCCCTGAATACAGGATGGATGCACCATGAGCCGACACGTCACGAACGTGTCGATTGTACCACGCACCAGCCTGAGAGGGTAGTCCAGGAGATATCCGTCTCCTCGATGGTCGACCTCCGAAGCGTTGTCGTCCCAACCCCCAGGGAGTACCCATTGTGGTCGTGGTTCACTCTCGCCGGCAGGACGGACGAGAACGTAATGTACCTTGACCGTCGCGCTCTGTCCCGATCCCTTTATCTTCTTCGCTGGCGGGGGACGGTCCGGACGTTCTCCCTTCTCGAGTAGCTCTTCGACTCTCTGGACGATGTCGCGTATCGTCTGATAGCCCTTCTTTGATCCTCTGCCCACACCGGCTGTCGTCATCTGGAGCAGCCAGAGATGCATCGAGTTGTCAGAAAAATCAGGGTCCACAATGAAAGAATCAAAGAGAGGGTGATACGTCGACGAGCGGGAAATGTAATACGAGTCGGGGACGAGACATTCCGGGACGTCGTCGGGGTCGAAGAAGACCACCTTGCGTTCGATTTTCGGAAATCCGTTCAAGATCTCGGTCTCGGTGGAGTCGTCGCGGAAGACGAAGCGTACGGTCTTGGCGTGTTCTTCGAGCGTCATCTTCCGGAGGACCCACCACCAGTCGTCAACGTTCGCAGTTCTGCGCGGGATGTCGCGGTGAACGAGCGGCTCGAAGAAGGTTCTCACCACGCTCTTGGTCTCGGGTTTGGACGAGAAGTGCTCGACCAGCGCGCGCACGTCGTCCTCTTTCTCCTCGACGAGTTGCAGCGAGAACCGCTTGGCGATGAAGTCAGACCTGAAGCGGATTTGCCACTTCGTTTCGTCTCCGACTTGGCCAGAAGACAAGATAGATATCAGATGGGTGTCTGGAGATCGGTTTTTGTAGATCACATCGTCCACGCTCCGCGGCAGCTCGTTCAACATCCTCGAGAGCGAGGTCCCGTCCCAAGATTCTGCTTTGATTGGGGTGTATCTCTCTACCTCCCAAAACAGATCTCGAGGAATGGGTCCGAACCGCTCGATGAGAGCATCCAAAAGAATATCGAAAGCGTCCTCTATCGACTCGGGCGCGTCTTCTCCGTGAAATTCCTTGAGAAACCTGACAGCTGTGTCATAGTAAACCCTTGAACCTTGCGGGGCACCCTTCCAATGCTTTATTTCACTAGCCAAGTACTCTCGAAATTCTGGAAACCAGGACGTGAGCGATGCGCTGCGTAAAAGATCCATCAGATTCAAGAGGAATTTAGTCGACGCATGGGATATCTTACGCGTTCGAGAGCTCGTCACGGCTCCATAGAGGGAAACAGGTGAAAAGGGGGCCTCGCTCCTTTCGCCATATTCTGTACTCGTTCTCGTCGGGAGATGGGGCGTGAATCGGGAACAACGGAGGATATTTCCATAAGACATCTGGAGGTGCCTTATCTGACGGGTCGAAAACCGACCAGATGAACGGAGGAGGGGTCGACTCGGTCACTGGCAAAGGCGAGGGGAGGTCATCAGAAGTGATTTGCGGGGCACAGTATACCTCGCCGTGATAGAAAAGCTGGAACCACGAGGAAGGCGTATAAAATAGGACGACCTGCTTCTTCTGCAAGAGACAGCAAAGAAGGTACCAGATAAAGACAGATTTCCCTGCGAGCGGGCTCAGGTCGGGTGGAAGGAGGGCTCGAGGGAAAGATTCGTACCGATACCTGGATGACCCGTCAGAATCACACCTGTTTCAGGGTATTCCACGGCACGCTTCCAGACCACCCGAACAGCTTCCAGATAGCAGTCACGGATGAGAAAACGATCTTCAGAGAAGAACATTGGGGATGAAGAAAGATCGACCGCTCCGCCTTTCGTATAGAGGAGCTCTTCCTCGGCGTTTCGCCACTGCTCGTTCGCGAGCTGTCCACTGGAATCGGCATCTTCTAGTTCCCAGCGTGCGCGCTTTTTCTCGGACCATTTCCAATTAGCAGGGTCTGAATGGCCATTAACGACATGAGAGTAGACAATGAAAAGGTCACTGACTGGAGTTGGCGAGAGCAGCGTCGAGGCACTTGGGGTTGGCGGCGAAAAAATTCGAGTCTGCTATTGTTATTAGGTACCTCGGCGAACGTCCAGACAGTAAAGTATTGTGGTTGGCTTGATAGGGGTTTTGGGGTCAGTGTTCAATGATGATGAGTCGGACGCGGCCGTGAAATTTATTGCCTCCGTCTCGTAGCGAGGTGGCGCGCCAGCTTTCTTTTTCCTCACACTACTCCCAGCGCTCTTCGTCATCTCGCGGAGCGGACATTCATCTGCTTTTTCACTGGTACCATTCAGCCTCACACTGTTTTAGTACCATGCCTGTTACCTTGCAATCAAATACACTTTCCTCTCCTTGTCTTTTCACCGGCCGGTAGCCGCATGGGATGCAAACTGGAACCACCGCATGCAAGCCTGGGTTGGTGTGCAAGAGGAAGAAGCCCGAGGTAAGTTCCTTTCATACTGGGCGGGTCGCCGTCGCGGATGGCACCCTCACTAATCATGCCCAAATCTGCCACCTGGGACCTATCGTCCGTGGCCGTCCACCAATGCCATCCGGCACCTCTCGTCCTTGGCTACCTTCCAATACCTCCCAGGACTTCTCCCTGGCTCACCACCGACACCACCCAGGACCTCGTCCGTGGCTGCTCACTCGCAACAACGTCACCAATGCCATAACGCGACAACGGTGGTGGCAGCACATAAGACACAACCACATGGCAACGATGACACGCGCCCATGGCCAGTGCTGCAGCAACGGTGGCGCCAGGATTCAGACCCGCGCGACAAGACATACGACGGCCGGGTATGCACAGTCAGTGCTATCGTGTGATGGCAACAACGGTGTGACAATGCCATCGCACAACGGTAACGAGATGCACATTGCCAACACTGGCACGCAAGGACGACACGACAACGGCGTGCACATAGCTAGCACCACCGCCACCACGGTATGGCGGCGACAACAGCGTACATACATTAGCAGTACAGTCGACTCCCTCTTAACCCATACCCCTTCAGAGGCCTCTACACCTCGCATAACTGAAAATCATGCTTGGGTTTTGGTGGGTAAATTGTAGAACTATCCATAGACTACCTATGCTCCCTATAAAACATATCCCATAGAGTTGTTGTTGTGCCTCCAGCACTGCTGGAAGGGGTATGGGTTAAGAGGGAGTCAACTGTACTACTTGTGCATCCCAGTAGCATTAGCATTGATGTATTAGTGAAATCAAACACAAGTACTTGGATTGATGGTGATCCCTCTACACACAACAACCCAGCAGGCATAGACAATAGGGAATTCATAAAGTATCATATTTCATTCTCTTCCTTGGTGATGAACTCCCAGTTTTTGTAGATCGCGTTGTCTACATGCTGCAGCGGCTTGTTCATTGAGAGTATGGTCTTGTCCCAAGATTCTACTTTAATTGGGGTGTATCCCTTATGTTGTAAACTTGACTATTTATTTGAGCTAGTGCGTATTTGTCATGATGTGAGTGATGCGAGCTTGATCACATACCTTATATAGACCCCCTATCATTAATCATTCTCCACGCCACCTCGGGTGAGTCTCGCGTTAAATAAATAAGACCGTAGTTTCTGTTCGAGCTGATACTACGAACTTATCAGAACAATGCCCGGGACAGCTTTGCCACCCTTTCCGATCGACGTTCATACCCATCCCTTGCTGGTCATCGACTACGGTCTCCTTAAAGCCGGCGACGCCACAGAGATTGACCGTCTCTGGGAGGCTGCGACCTCAATCGGGTTCTGGTAGTAAGTAACGACATACCAAGAGTCATGATCGTGCCTCGTGCATCATTTTTTAATCTGCTGCTCGTGTTGCGTTGCTGGTGCCTGACGTATGTTCTAGCCTCAAGAACCACGGCACCGACCAGGAAGTGAGCGCCATGTTCGACATGGGCGCCGAGACCATGGCACTCCCCCTCGAGGAAAAGCTCAAGTTTGAGCAAGGAGACGACGGGCGGTCCTTTGGGCGCGTATCAGGCTTTTGCCCGCCACATCCCCCCTCAATTCGCGCTCGCTGACCAACCAGACTATCAGGTATAAGAAAGTCGGAGCGAATGGGGTCGACTCTAGCGGGTGAGTGCCTGATGGTCAGATCTGGGGAAAACGATGGAGCTACACTACAAACGTTTGTACACACAGACGGCCGGACGCCGCCGAGTCCTTGAACGTCTCCAAGGACGACGCGCTCGCCTACCCGGACGTTGTTCACAGGACGTATCCACCTCCGACCGCTACCGCGATTCCGACGGCCGTGGCCCCGTTCGTCCGCAAGTCCCTCGACATCAACTACACGTTTCTTCGGATCTTTAATGCCAAGCTGGGTCTGCCAGAAGGCGCGCTCGAGCGGCTGCATCTCCTCGAGGAACACAGCGGCAGCGAATCCCGCGTGATCAGAGCACCTCCAATGCCCGGAAAGGCCCTCGCAGATATTGCGACGATCGGGGCACACACCGATTTCGGATCTCTGGTAAGAAAGGCACTCGTGCATTCAAAGAAAAACGGACTCATTTTTGCCATTCTCTTTTAGTCCTTCTTACACAACAAGCTTGGAGGGCTACAAGTGATGCCCCCTGGTCACACGGAGTGGTTCTATGTCCAGGTTCGCTCTAACCCCCTCCTCCCCCATTTCGATACCTCGCTTCCAGCGCGTTAACGTACAATGTGTATTGGGACACAGCCGCTCCCCGGCCACGCCATCTGCAACGTTGGCGACGCGCTCTCCGTTTTCACCGGAGGCATCCTCCAGTCCAACATCCACCGCGTGGTCCCTCCTCCAGGTATCCAAGCCGAGCACGAACGGTGGTCCCTCGTGTTCTTCACTCGTCCAGGCAACTCCAAGGTCCTCCGCGCGCTCGTAGATGACAGCCCTCTTATCGCAGCAGCTGTGCAGAAGCACCCTGAGCGGAATTTCAACACTGGCTCGACTGCCGCTGAATGGTTTGCGAGGAGGATCAAATACCAAAGAATCAATAACAGGAAGGTGAGCAGAAAGAGAAAGATGAAGGGCAAAAAAAGTGTCTCTTCATGTTGTGCCCCTTGCGCTGATGTGATGGTGAAACCAGGGACCAGAGACATGGGCGGCGAGCAGGGGTACGGAACATACCCCCACTGTCGCGTGAATGAATGTGAGACTATTTGTAAACGGACTTTGTTTTTTATCGAGTGGTCAAATGATGTACGCCTAATTGTGCTGTTGTATGTGTTGTATTTCTCTCCTTCGCAGCAGTGAGAACCTCCAGATACGACCAACTGTTGGAGAGAGATCACAAAGGGATAGGTCCAGTCACTCTTCACGACTCGGGCAAGGCGGGACAACGTAAAGCTATAGGCTGCTCCGGAAGTGACGTGCAAAAAATAGATAACGATTGCATCCAGACAAATGGTGATTCGTAAACCTGCGTCTAGGAAGAGGACCACAGCACGCTCGCGGATGCCCCTATATCGGTGGCTTGTTGTCTTTTTGAGCTGCAGAGGCATAAACGCCATCTTCAGCACGAGGACAGATCTCGACCAGGAAGAAACAGGCACTCACACATCGTAATCCGATCGCCCAGCGAAAGCGCGATACCCTGCGTTTTGCTCCGAATCCGAACGTGCCCCACGATGGTGCCCGCCTCCGTGCGCTCGATGCTCAGATTGGCGAGCGCGTCCTCGCCTGTGCACATGAGGGTCCACGTGTCGACGTTAAACCTCTGTTCTTCGAGAGGAAAGATGGAACAGGACTGACCAAACAAACTTCTCGCGTACATGTTAGCAGACAGGAAATCGCATTCGCCCGACATGGCTCCCTCAGGCGTCAGACACGACATGTTGGTCGACTTCATCACATGTTTGAGATAGTCGCGTGGATCGCTAGACCGCTTTGTTAGACCGCGTCGACCGCACTCGACGGAGGAGAAAGTATATATGTTCAGAGCAAAAAGACGTACGACATGTTCGTTGACACATTGACCCTGTTTTCCCACTCAAATTCCGTCCACATGCTCCGGAACTATGGGCGCATAACGTCAGCGCATAAAGCCAAGAGCAGAAAATAACATAAAATAAAAGGTCTAGAACGTCTAACGTTACCTGAGTTTCGTTGCAGTATGCGGGCTTGATATAATCCATGATGTCGATATGAATGTCGTTCAAGATCACACACGTCTCTGCGAGGCCAGGACCCTCCCAAAGAATGCTTCCAAAAATGACGCCGGTCTCCGTCGAGGAGACTTTGATGGTGGCTTTAATGCTCTGGAAACCGTGAGGAGCGATGGTGTAGACGGCGGGTCGCTCGACGAGTTTAAGGTCTCCCAAGGTAGCGAAGTCGAGGCACAAGTTTTGCAAGGTATTCGGGGTTTGATTGACCAGAAGGACGTCTGGAATGGGTGTCAATTATCGTGACGCTCATACTGAGACTTGTGTGGACCCACCAAGGAGAATGTCGAAGCCATGCATTTTGACATACGCTTCGGCATATATTGGGTCCGAGAAACCTAGCAAACGTGAGCATGAGTACCACGCGACATTTTACCAACCCCTTTACTTACCAGTAAGTTGTGATATTCTACTCAAGTTGGAGATGAAATCTTCGTGCACCTCAGCAGCACCAGTCGCCTTGCCAAGGTCGTCCGCATACTGCTAACAAATTGAGACAGAGGGTAGAGATGCGAGCGTCGACTCACGTTGATCGCGTCGTCTGCCGATTTCTTCGAGAACTGTCGGAAGTTCAGTAGATCGTCAACCTGCACGATGTTCTCCTTTGTGCCCTCTGACTCTTTCTTTTCTGCCGCACGTTTCTGCTCCCCGGTGTTGATGGTTTGAATTCAATCTTTCCGAGGGGGGAAGGGGGACATACCTCTTGAGCGCCCAACATCTTGCCATACGCGACTCGAGTGTCTCTTAGGAACATATCGTTTACTTCGCTAAGTTCCCTCAATTCACTCAAAGTCTGGATACAGCTCAGGATGCGTTCGTTAGAGTCTTCGTCGATTGGGATCGTGACAAATTTAGATTGGCCCACACGGATGATGGAAGTCATTATGAGCATAACCTGAGTAGGGTAATGCCTTTAGATAGAGGCACCGGAAGAAGCATAGGATTACCTCTGCGCGTAGAGCGTTGGCTCTGACGTCGTCATCGCTTGATTCGTCGTATCGGAGGACGAGTTTGGTCAAGGCAGCCGAGAGGACAGCACCAGTGAAGAAGTCGCCACCCAAGATCAGTGCTAGTTATGAAGTGAGTCATCAACAAGGACACGGGGCATCCACAAACATACCTCTGAGTGGAGGTTTTGACTTGCTGGTGGAGGTGTTCACCGGCGAAGACGCCGTGTAAGCTGTCTCCGTCGCGTACGTCCCATCTGCCAATACTTTTGGCCTTGTGCCTCCGCTCTGGCCAGCGGCAGCGGCATCTTCTTCACTACCTTCAACTGGACCATTTCCTTCAGCCTCCCTCGTCTCGGCAGCCAATATCGGAATTTCCCCAAGCACACTACGAACTTCAACCATCGCCCGTTCGATATCTCTCACGTCTTCCACATACTCTCCCAATATCCACAAGACGCCTCTGAACACTTTCCCGCTCTTTATACTACCGAGTGTAGCTGTCAACTTTTCGGTGATTGCAGAGCGAAGGGACGGGAATTTCTCGACGACTTCCCGAACGAAAGCAACGACGTCCAGAGCAGACGGATTATTAGAGTCCCCAAGGAAGTCCATTAGAGCGTGAACGACGCTAGCGGCCACTTCGGAGAACTTGATCGCCATGACGTGAATGCTTTGGATCAAAAGCTGACGGTACTCGGGTGCCTACGAAAGAAGCGTCGACGTCGTGTTCTTACACCGAAAACCGCGGATCAAACCTTGTCGTAATCATGTTCTTGCGTTCGTTGAAGCTGCTTCTTGAGGAATAATACGACTTCTTCGACATTCCGGGTAGAGGTCATACTCAACACGATGCTCATTGCCTTCCGACGCACCTCCATGTCGGCACTACGTTATACGTCAAGAAGAGATATCCGCCAGTGCGAATCAAACTTGCCTGGACAGAACCTGCAGCGCGTCCATTATCAACCCATCCAATATGGCTCCGTGCTTGGAACGTAGCACGTCAAGTCTATCGAGGACAATGAGCTTGACATTATTGTCGGATTCCTTGACGACCAGGTTCACGAAACATGATGCCGCAGCTATCGATACGTAAATGCAACTTCTGTCCAGTTAGAGAAGACCGGAGAACGCACCTTTGACTGCAGCGGGATTTTGTGTGAGCGTAGTGAGCGTGGTCGCGGCTTCGTACTTGACCGCGTGCGACGACGAATTAAGCAGCTCGAACATGCAACGAATATACCGAGGCTGCTCGTCGCCTCAGCACGCGGACATGGATATATGCGCAGATATCGCTCACTTTATGGGTGGTGTCGTTTATGCAATCCATCCGGGCGACTTCGATAACTGCCATCTGTAGCCCCTCCTCCATCGAGGCGACCCCATCCCAAACACTTCTCAGCCACTCTACCGCCTTGTTCATCGCCACGCTTGCGAGAAATACGAACGCGTTCCGCTTGCATGTCGCGTCCGACTCCGCCGCAAGGAAGGTCTGCATCAGTTCTGCAGCGTCAGGAACGAGAGATTCGTGCTCGCGATGGACAGTATATAGAGCAAAGACGGCAGCTTTCCGGACGTAGGAATGTCGGTGTTCAAGGTTGGTACGAAGAGTGGGAATAAGAGGCTCGAGGAGTTCGACGTCTTTCGAAATCTTTTGGAGGAAGCGGAGGGTAGCACCGCGGATATATTCGTTCGGGTGTTGCTTTAAACCGCACTTCAGTCGTTTGAATATCGTCAGTAAAGAGGGACGCACGAGATCGTTACGGATGGCATTACTGAAAGAGTCGATTGAGAAGACGACTCTGGGGGCAAGAGAGGGACCACGCACACGACGAGAATCATCTCCTGCTTCAACTTTCCATTTTCGTCGTATTTTGGACAGACCTCCCAGTAAAAGTGAAGCAGTTTTTTGAGTTGCTTGTGCTTCGAGGGCATGATATACTGGATGATTGGCATCAACAGCGTTGGCTAGACGTGGCGCGCGTACGAGACATCAGTATACGATCTGGCGTGCAATACATCGAGGACATGGCTGCTCACCTGGGGATTGCCATTGATAGTCGCGACAATAATTTTGCGCAACGTGTCCAGTTTGTCCTCGTCAGAGCCTTTCTCGAGAGCCGTACGCAACTCTTGGGTCGACGGAGTCTCCGTGGTATCTTCGAATACGACCGTGTAACATAGAGCCTCTGCTGACATTGCGCTCTCCTCGTTGTCGTCGTCGTCGGGCGTAATGTGGACCTGGATAACTTCTGGTGCTGCTACTCTCGCGTATGGGAACACATTGCCACGTTTGTAACCTTCAACTCTTTTGGACATCTAGCCAACGTTCCCTATCCAACAAGGACGACAGACCTCACCCATGCACAACTTCTCTGCCCTCCACCAACAATACTCTGTGGAAGTGCCCGTTTTCCTCGAAATATTTCTTTCAAGTCGGTACTGGAAGACACGAGACTATCGAATGAGCCGAGCGAGACGTGCATTTGAGCCTGGTTCCACTCCATTCGACGATCAGTAGACGCCTTTTGGATACACCGAGCATTCCTACGAGCCAACCTAACCGTTTATCCTGCACGACGTCGGGACTAGCAGACTGGTTGCGCGCGCTGCCCCTTCACCCTTCATATCCTGGGTATGTTGAATGCCAACGATCGTGACGAAAACTCGGGCTGACGACGAGACTGGAAGTATGTGCGGAGTGCTAGACCCTAATCGAACAGAGACACGGGCTTGCACGATATCCAGAGGCTTTGTGCATGGAATTCGATTTGTCGATACTGATCAACAACAGGTGACACACCGTTTCAGGACGGCTCAACACAACCTCGTCACCTTTCATAAAGGTCTTCGAAAAAGATCCAGACTCGGTCAATTTCTCCTTCACATGTTAATTTTCCGTAGTGGTACAGACAAACCAGACATGCAGGAGATATCACGCAGCAGGACGCCATCGTACTCATCTCCCCGTCAACCGAATCTCCAGCCATCGCAAAGGTGGGAACGTCACCGCCGCAAAACCGGCAGCGAGCTACGTACGACCGAAGAAGGCGTGGGCGATAAAGACGGGCAACCGCATCCAAGTGACTATGGACGTACCTCGAATCCGAGATCGGCGCCGGATTTCGCACCAGCCAATTTGCCGATCGGTCCAGTGTACCATACTTGCGACATTCCGACCACCGCGCCGGCGATTCCGAAACAACACGCCGACATGCCTGCGATGCCAACTGGAAGTCTGCAAGTAAAGGTGAGGCATATAAGAACGCGGTTACGGGGGTCAGAGAGGTCGAGAGACGCATACTTGGAAGGGTTATCCCAATCTGCCAGGTTGTATCCTCCTAACTGCCCCCCTGGCCTTCGAAATAGAAAGTGTTCCTCTGCAACGATGACGATAAAGAACGAGGTCCAGTAACTCAATATAGACAAAAAGTTGCTGAGGATAGCACTAAAGTGCTCCCGTCCAGCAACGCCGGCGACGGTATAGGCAACAAAGACGAGGAGCACCCAGAGAAAGCGGGGTACCATGGCAAAAGGACGACCAAGTGCTTGTATGGAGAGAGCGGCGGAGTACGTATTAGGGATATTGTTGGAACTGTCTCGTCGAGACGTAAGCACAAGATCGGTAGACAGCGAATGACGCACATCGCACTCAATGCCAATAGTACGAGAAGAAACTTCCCTCCCCCTCCCCAAGGCGATAATACCTGGGCGATTAACGCGCCCGTATTTCCGTCGGAACCAAGAGCAGCGACATAGGCGGGATCAGTAATCGTCGTCAACGTAGCACCCAGAGTCACAGTGAATACTGTCGGAAGGAACAAGCCGCAAAAGGTCAATAGGAATACCCGCCACGGATTCGTATCGACTGGCAAGCGGACATTGTAGTCCGCAGCGATCGGCGCCCAGCCCGATACCACACCAAAGATGATTGCCCCAAACCCAAGAATGTCGGCACTGAGTGCCCTTCCGGTGTCTTCGAGTGACTTTTGAGCACTCACGTCATACCCAGCTTTGCTACCGAGACCATAGAGGCAGCACATGATGAAAAGCGTGACCATCCAGGCGTAGCGTTCGTAGACATGGACCATGTCGTAACCGATGAAACAAGGAACGAGGCTGCAGACGCCAATGATGATGATTCCACCAACGAGTGGAAGGGTGTGCGCGTCGATCGAAGCAAGCGTCTCGCCTCCAAGGATGACAGCGGTCGTAGCAAAGCCAAGTCTAAAAATTGAGTGTCAAGGGTGCCGGGAGCTGACGCTCGAAAGCAAGACAAACTGTGTGAGGATATTCAAGACAGAAAAGAACACGCCGCCGAAATACCCTGAACTGTAACGGGAAATGATCATCGTACGCAAGCCAGTTTTGGGGCCAAGAGTGGCAATAAATGCTGTTGTCACGCTACCGAGGGCAGCAAAGCAGAAGGTAGTTGCAATGGCATGGCTGAGCCAGGTCTTAGCACAAGCTGCAGCTGATAAGGGAAACAGAGACCCACGGTAGAGTGAGAGTGAAGAAAAATTGAGCTAGTACGCCAACTGGTATGGTCGTGAGCACCATGTTGACAGACCTATTCCGTCAGGTGAGGTATGGAGCGAGATGGAGCAAGTAGACACACCACCACATGAATAGACTGTGGAGCTGATAAGCGTATGCTCAGATAAGACTCAAGGTAGAGGAACCGAACTTGTTCCAGGAATTCTTCGTTTCTCTCTGGTCCTCTGGCACACGCTCTACGCCTCTCGCTTCGACCCCGCTCTGGAAGAGCTTGGAGAGAAGAGGGCCCAAGACACCGAAACGTTTTGCAATCGCTTGATCTGGCGCATACTCGACTGCGTATACGTCGGCTTCCCCACTCTCCGCGCCTTTCTCCTTGTCGTAGGACGCGTGGCTGGTTTCCCTGGACATGTTGAGGGTATGGGAGAAGAGTGGGAGAATGGCAGGGAGGCGAAATAGCTTCAGGGTCGCACGGCAAGCAGATGCGAGATGACGAGGGGAATCGCATGGTCAGGTAATTTCGAGCTTTGTTAGGCCAGCACTGTATCAGATTTAGCCCCCGGGCCGGGTCAATTACCGGCGGAGTATGTATAAAGATATCGCTGTGCATGAGGGACCCAGCCTCACCGGGGAATGTCGTGGATCCAGGGATCGATAGCGTGAACCTTGTGACCCTAGCGAGGCAGCGTAGATCCAAACGGGTTGTAAACTTGCTAAATTTTACGAAGCTTGTCGAAAAGTGGTCCCAACGCCGGATGGGTCGAGCAGAGAGGGTCGAGGAGAGTTGCGGTGGACCTGGTTCTGACTTGGAAAGCCGTTCCATCACCCGAAATGACCAGTGCCAATGCATCCGCTGGTCACCATAAAGGATCTCCGCCCGACGGTGATGGTCGCGTTTAATTTCGATCCGAGTTGCGCCGGGTGCTGCTTGATCATGTTGTCGGCTTCACCAGTCTCACCGTCGTGTTCTTCGTTGTTGCTATCGCTCTAACGGTTATTGTTCTCGCGCACATCTATTTGACATAGTGGTCGATTCCTTGTCGGACCTGATGTCTTTTGTTTCATCGTCTCTCTACGCAAGTATGGTTCGCCTAGGCAGGAAGTCAACCACCACCATCCTCATGCGCACGACGACGATTCCGTCTGGCCACTCATTTCCTTGAGGTAGAAAACGAGCGACTAGGCGAGATCCAGGACAAACGGCGAAGACAATGGAACAAATACGTTGAATCGAGAATTGAAACCGACCGCTACTTCAAATAGGCGGGGGTGACCGTCAAGGGTGTTTGTATCCTCGACGCTCCTGCTTCAAGCCGTCATCCATCCTTTCCGATGGATTCGGACTGGCAAGGCAAAGTACGGTGAAGGTGTTCATGAAATGCACTGACTTCACGCTCACCATCGCCCGCTTTCAGCTCAGACACTGCAGTCGGTACGAACTCCTTAACTTCCATCAAACAATGATCCACGTGTACTAAATAACGCGGACCACTGCTTCGGCGCGCCGTTCGTGTTAGTTGGCCGCAGAAAACGCTGTTGTCGTAGGAGCCATCGCCCACCTTGCCTTCTTCAAGGAAAACCAACCTGTACGTTCTGTACTTGCATTCCTCACATTCGGTTCACGCTCGATTGGGGCCGAAGACACGAGTTACAGCATACACGAACATACATTTTATTAGCACGACCAGTTCGTGTTATGTTATTGACGACGTTTCAGTGGTAGAACCTGGCGTTCGTGCGATCACTGGCAGTGAATTCACTTGGGTTGATCTCCGAGATCTGAAAAAATGACCCGGATAATGCCTGGGGCCACGACGCTACGGGACTGCCTACGTCAAGGACTCTATGGTCTGCATGATGGAAACCCTGGGGTCACGTGGTTTGGCTCCTAAAATTTCATAAAACGGGTGAGGGGCTTCGTATCATGTCTATCACCAGTCCCTCTTCGAACTGCGTACAATGCCACCTAAAAAGAAGTCGGGCGCGGCAAGTACTACTCGGTCGCTGCCACTTCACCACCGTCTCATATGATCTTACACTATCTACCAATATTACAGGCTCGAAAGTCGAATGTGCCAAAATCAACCAAGGGGCCACAGAAGGGGGACAAATCCATCCCAGTAGGGACCACAAAGAGCATGCCTAAACATGAGGTCGATGAAGACAAGCACGAATCCAGTGAAGACTCCTTATCAACGCTCACTCCGTCCGAGGACGAAGAAACGGATGGCTCGGACCATAACTCATACTTCGACGTCGACTCGCAGGACGATCGGAAGACCCCCGAACCTGAATCGGCTCCGTGTCACTGTACCTGCGGCAAGTGCTGCTGCCACGGCACCTCGTCCGATCCCCAACACTGCGTGCGCTGCCACGCTGACTACAGATTCAACCACTCGCAGGCGTGCACCATCCCGCACATGTTCTCCTCGGAGGACTATACAAGTTGGGATAGCCCTTGTGACCAGGCCTTTCGATCCGTCTGTTGTGGGGGTCGCGTAGAAGGGTGCGACACTGGAAAGTCGACCTGGCGCCAACCAGAACCTTGTTTGATGGGATGGCACACGACCGACGTGAAAGCCGTTAAAAAACAATACAACGGCATGAACGTCCTTCGATGCGATCCGGACTCTGAGGGAAAATGCCGCAGGAAGCGCATGAAGCATCGCGCTCACTACAAACATCTGTTTGACGAACATATCAAGTTCGTCGACGTTGATAGAAAAGATATGGGTGGCTACTTGAAGAGAAAGAGTGACCAGATGGGCGAGGACAAATTTGACGACGAGTTTAGCCACGTCGAAGTGGAAGGAGTGATGGATGCAAGCAAAAAGGGTAGATATGAGTACTACTGAATCAAAAACTGTGCACCTGTTGTAAAAAGCAGACGAGCGCACTTGATACGGTTGTGTGTAATTAGGTAGAGAACAATTTCACGCTCACTCTAGTCGGTGGCCGCAGGACGTGTTAGTGGTGTATCACAGCCTTTATAGTAAGTGCTGGTGTCTGGAACGATCACCATGCGATCGGGGTTTATCGGTCCGAATACCAACCGCACGAGTCACGCTTATCGTACAGTGCCGAGATGAATAGAAGATACCCCCGTGCGGCGCTGATCAGTGATTCTTGCGAAAACTATGTGCCGCGACCCGTTGTTCAATCAAGGGAGAGAATGCTTAGAGACATATCCCGGGTTGACGCCGCCGCCAGGGATTCGTCAAGGATACGTTGAATGTGGCACCATGGTGTTACAGCGGATGTATGTCACCCTAAAAGAACATTTCCACGTAATGAATGAAAGTCAGTCGCACAAATGCACATACCAAAGGGGAAAAGCCGCCTTTCGAGCGTCAGTTGTTCTTGTTGGAGGGAGTCATTTGATTAGGCATGAAGGTGATACGAAATCTGTACTAAGAACTGCCTGTACATTGTATGTTGATTGAAAGGAGAGACCAGCGCTCGAGCGCTCACGTGCTAACAGGGTGGCCAGGACCGAGCACATCATTCCACATGGTTTTTTTGCTACTACAGTAGACTCCCTCAGGCTCTTAACCTATACCATTCGGGAGCGGCCCAACGGTATGGGTTATGGGAGAGTATCTGGGGGGTCGTACAGTGCTGGCCGAGCAAAAGTTGGGAACTGGAAAGGTATGCGTTAAGAGGGAATCGACTGTATTCGCAAAGATGGTGAGCGAGGCTGGCGACCTTCCGCGTTCTCACTAAGGTGATCTACAACAAGGAGAATGACATCCATCATCTGCAGAACGCCCCAGTCTCCGCGGCCAGATCATCTAAAAGGTACATGGTACCGACCGTCCCCAGGCTTCGGACGTGCTCATCGTTGCGTGCGTACAAGTTTAATGGTTGTTACTCGTTGCTTTTAGTTTCAAACGGTCGTGGACACTCCACAAAGCTATTCGATTCTAGCTCTCAATTGATGATTAACTCAAACTAGAACGATCAGCGTTCGAAAGGCTCGTTCATCTTCACGATCTGCGAGACTAACCAGAAAATATTGAAGGTTGGGAGCGACTCTTCACCCTTTATTGTGATCGTCAGCGAGCTCGATGGTGAGGAGAAGCTATCAGAGCACAGAAAATTGAGTGCCAGTCACGTGTCCCGTTCTTCTTTCGACGTGACATACATCACAGTGCGATCTCAGTACCTGTGGGGCGAAGGATATGGGAACAAGAAAGGCTTGTATTTGCTTCACTACGCTGGGTATTCGATACATTCCTTTCGCTCGCAACTACATTCAAGCACAGCATAAAGGCGACCTTCATCCGACAACTTCCTCAAACTGGAACAACTGAGATACAAAACCTGGCTTGTACTCCTCGATGGCGATCTGGGATGTAAATCAGAATATTGTCATCTCCAGAGGAGAATCAGTAACCTCAGGGTTGGGTGAGTTCTCGGTGGAGACCGTCCAGACCTTGCTGTGGTCCCTGGCCAGCTCGATACTAAAAGAGTTTCGTCGGAACAGGGAATTAAAATGAAAGATATGTGCTGCTCACGTGTACGCGTGGTGTTCTCCTCTGTAGGTGACGTGCCATTCTAGGTCTTCTGCACTGTAACCAGTCGCGCTGACGTTGTCTTGATACACTCCGGTGTAGTTATATCCCTCTATTCCGAGCCGAAAAACGGCATCGCCGACCTGCTCTAGCTTCCACTGCAGTCGATCAGACGTGAGCCTGTATTCCGCGTAGAAAAGAGGAACGATAATACTGATTGGATAGGCAGGCTGATGCGGATGGATTGGCGAAGAAACCATGTCGGATAGATGCTAGTCGGGGGCTTGCCCTCGATAAGAGAAACGATTTTGAAACTACCGTTCTTTGGGTGAGACATCGGACCTCGGCTTTGGTAGGATCAGTCACATATTGTGAGGTCTCCTTTCTATTGCCATCGGAGAATGATGGAAATAGTGCTTATTCGGCAGATGTTCACATATCGTAATGCCTCGTTTCGATGGTCACTCCTGGCTTTATCCTCTTTGGTACGGTACCGACTTAACATACGATTTTGCCCCATCGCTGGTTTTTTGTGGCGCGTTATGCTCGCGCCATACTACGACCGTCTCTTCACAACATTCTTGGCGCGTTGTGCAGGCAGGACGGCATAATTCAAGCCACATCCTCACATCGTAGCAGAGTCATAGTATAGGGGTGACTCGCTCAGCTGGCTATTCGGATCTATCACGATTGGCCGTGGGTGTCCTCGAATTTCGTATCGATTACCAAAGACCAAGAAACTGCCAAGAACTTCAAGGCGAATGGTCCGAGGAGGCTTACCGTTTCTTGGCTGCTTCCGTTTTTATACCACCAACGAACCTTGAAGTCAGAGTTCGACAACCAATCGTGGCATTCAATTGTCTGGCAATGGTGTACTATCCTCCCATGTGTCAATCTGTACAAATGTCCGCAAGAGTCACCCGCAGCAGGGGTGCTTGCTGATCGTTCGGACACCATGGCACTTCGCACAGCGTGTTCGGTTCGTACTCGGATGAGTGCAACTGCGCCATCGGCTCCCTCTAATTCCATCGTGAAACTGCCGAGAGCATCGAGGCATGTGGCTTAATACATAGCATGAGTAGCGCGTTCATGAACGAGGGCTGTTGATGCATTCCAAATCCTGGAGAGCCGAGTACTACCAGGCACTGAGCACGTTCTCGAGTCTCCGGATATGAATTTGCTAACTGTCAGGAGGGGTAGTGGAGATTCGGCGGGAGAGAACCGAAAACCAGAGTTTCATTTGATATCTTTCACCCCATGTCATGAGCACAGCTTGGAGTTGGGATTTGATCGCCGTGCGCGGTATTCGCTTGTTCCCGGGCCGAACGAGTCGAAAGCCGTGTTGTTGTAGGTCATCGCCAGCCTTGCTCTGAGACGTTCACCATCTTTGCAAATAGTAAAAAAAAACTGTGGGGAGTATGTGCGAGCGTCTATGTGGAGTCTGGGTTACCAGCAGTCTACACAACCTTCTAAATGCCTCACTGCACGGGCTCTAGGCTGACGGCGTGCGACGGAACTAACCCAAGGCTACATTTTCGAATGCCAGCGAGTGACATAATGGGCATGCTATGCATGTTCTCATTGGCTGGAATACTGACACGTGAGTGGCGGCTGTCATGCAGTCATGGCGGTTTCGTATGGCAAGGCTCGCGTTGATCAGTGCGTCTGTCATCATGATGCGTCCAGGCATCTCACCTCGCCTATATGGGAACTGCTGCCCCTGTACCAGTCATATAGCAAGCTCGACAGTTGATCCGTCTTTTGCAAAGGACAATATAACATCATCCGCAATTAGCTGTCTCGCTTTGTGCCGGCATGCGCCTTTGGAGACGAGCCTGGGATATTTTGCACTACTGTACCACGGCGGGAGCAACTAGTTTGCGTGGTAATACCCATTAGCTTCCTCGATTTCGTTTTTCTCACTCACAGCCAAGTTATGTTCTCCAGTACCAATTGTTCTGTTTCTGGGATGGGAAGACCTCCTCTGTCTTTGAAGTCGACACAGCCCTAGCACCGGCTCGCTGCAGTTCAAAGTGGGCATGCCGTTTTCTTTGCTATGCATCGCGTATCTGTTCTGATACATAAGCAGCATCCATTCTAGACGCTGTTTTTATCTGTGTGTCCCTCCCCCACCCTTCGTCGACATGTCCAGCGAAGGTAGTCGATTTGACATAGAAAAAGGGGCTGAAAGCAGGGACAGCTCGGTGGACACGGTCGAGAGCGCTCCCGATCAAGTGATCGCAAAACGTTTTGGTGTCTTTGGCCCTCTTCTTTCCAAACTCTTCAGGAACGGTGTCGAAGCGAGAGGTGTAGAGCGTGTACCAGAAAACCAGAGGGAAACCAGAAATGCCTGGAATAAGTTTGTTTTATTCCTGTCCAGTTTCGACAACGCACTTATATTTCTTATAGCCTATTAATGTGGTGGTATGTCCACTCTTTTGATCTCGTTTCACGCCTCACCGTCGGCACAGGTCGGTAAACATGGTATTCGCAAGTATACCGGTAGGTATATTAGCTCAATACACTTTCACTCTCACTCTACCGTGGGTCTTTTTTTTTTTGGTTGCCCATATCAACTCGAGTTGAACTCAGGCCTAACACAGTCACGCCGTCGCGACGACTTGCTGCTTTGCTGCACTCGGCAGTGTAGCAACCGCATTTATTGCCACACTCGGCCCACAAACAGGCCTGCGAACCATGATCATCGTCCGTTATAGTTCAGGGTACCTCGGCGGCGTGTTCTTTTCTATCCTGAATATCCTCACTCAGTACGTCATTCTTTACATGCTTGCTGCCAGCCCTGTTGATACTCGGCCTTTAGACTTGGCTTTGCCACGACGACGATTATCTTTGGTGGCCAGGCGCTCGCCTCCGTAAATGCGAACACACTCCCCCTCGTTTGGGGTGTGGTCATCATCGGTGTTTGCTCCCTCGTTCCTTGTTTCATCGGTTACGACATGGTCCATGCTTACGAGCGTTACGCCTGGATGGTCACGCTCTTCATCATGTGTTGTCTCTACGGTCTCGGAGGCAAGGCTGGATATGATGTAAACGCTCAGAAGCCGCTGGAGGACACTGGAAAGGCGCTCACCGCCGACATTCTCGGCTTCGGCGCACTCATCTTTGGCTCTGTTACGGGATGGGCACCCATTGCTGCGGACTACAATGTCCGCTTACCGGTCGATACGAATCCCTGGCGAGTGTTCCTGTTGACCTTCTTTGGTCTGCTTCTTCCGACAGTATTCACTATGACGCTGGGTGTCACGTTGACAACAATCACCGATCCTGCCTATATCGCTGCTCTCGGCTCAGATGGAAACGTGGGTGCATTAATTTCCCGAGTGTTGTCGCCTTGGGGAGGTGGAGGAAAGTTCCTTTTGGTGATATTGGCACTGAGTGCAATGTGGGTCTTTGGCATCTTGACTGAATCTCGTACTTATGTCTCCACGAACAGTTCCAACAACATCCCAAATACGTACTCTGCTGCTCTCTCCATACAGGCGCTTGGTCGTCCTTTTGCAATAGTACCCCGCTTCGTTTGGGTGATCTTCGTCTTCGGTGTTTATACCGTCGCCGGGATTGCCGGTCGGGAGCATTTTAGCACAATCCTCAGCAACTTGTTGTCTGTATTAGGTTATTGGACATCGTTCTTTGTCGTTATCGTCGCAGAGGAACACTTCATATTCCGGCGGCCAGGGGGTCGGTTGGGAGGATATAACTTGAACGTTTGGGACAACCCTTCCAAGTACGTATCCTCGGACTTGCCAGCTTTGTTTCCGTGTTCTCATGCGCTCCGTCCAGACTTCCTATTGGCGTCGCAGGCATTTTAGCTTGTTGTTTCGGCATCGTTGGCGCGGTGGTCGGAATGTCGCAAGCGTGGTACACGGGACCGATTGGAAGAATGGTCGGTGCGAAATCTGGCGCCGATCTTGGATTCGAGGTGCGTTCACGGCCCCTGATACCGTCCTCGTGTCGCCAACATATTTCCTTCACGATCCATAGCTCGCAGCTGGTTTTGCGGCGGTGACGTTCCCACCTTTGCGTTGGTTGGAGATTCGGTTGACGGGGAGGTAAGCGGGACGGGATTCTGTCCGTAGATCGATCATATGTATAGGCATCGGAATTATTTATTCACTATTTATTCTCGGTGCAAACGTTTGGGTTACGATCAAAGGTTGGCTGGCGTACGTCGAGCCGAGCTGTTGCTCATATTTATTGTACGATGCCTTCGTGCTTATTTCACCTTGTAATTGACACCTTGGTAACAAGTCGGTGAGGATGTGCGCTGATCGGCTAGATGGCTGGCGTGAAATCCAGCGCCAATTTCGGATTCAAAGCATGTCTACCTCTCAGATGCGGTTTTTTTTATTGTCCATGCGTTCTTCCTTCGTCAAACGTATCCCGTTTTCCGTGATGACGTTCCCACCTTTGCGACAGCCGGAGATTTGTACCACAAGGGAAATTTAATCTATCAAAGCGATCACACAAGGTGGCGTGATTTTTTCTAGGGATGTACAGTCAATGCTCGCCATCAATCACATCAGTTTACATATTCATCCGAATAAGAACCCAGAACGGTAGACGAGGTTTCGTCATACGCTTTCTCGTGTCTCCATCTTTCCTCAAGGTGGTCGTTCATCTTTTTCTTCTGTCGCCTCTTCGTCTTTCCCCACATTAGTCCGAGTCTGAATGCATATTAAACTGATCTTCAAATTTTTTTCACCAAGTTCTCTCCTTTTTCTCTCCAAATACGCCTCGCGGTCTTCCTCGTCAATCTTGACATTCTTCACGGACGCATCAGTGATAAGATGACGGTATTCATATCGAAATTTTTCCAACGGGGTCCTACAGCACTTTCCTCCTACATCAATGATACATCGAAGGATATTGATCCCATTGTATTGCGGTTCGACAGCATCTATGTCGGTCGTGTGCCATCCCGAAAAGCAAGGGCGTGGAACATCCCAGTCCCCCTCACCCCCCAACACTTCATTCCCGCAACAGGCGGAGGGGACCTTCATGCCTTTATGTATGCCAGTGCCATAGTGATCAAAATCTGAAAAGGTGTGTGACACCGAGCACGCCTTTGGATGGTTGAGTCTGTAGTCTGCGTGGCAGCGGACGCAGTGTTGCGGGTCGGGAGACGTGCCGTGGCAGCAGCATCCGCCACAGCGACACGTACAAGGGCTCGAGACCACGTCGGCGGTGTCCTTTGGGCGTGGACGCCCGGGTTGCCTTTCGGACTGTTCCGTGCGCGAGCTCGGTGCGTGCTCGTCCACGGGGTTGGCAGGGGGGGTCTTCGTGCTCTGTCTTGAAAGGGGGCTCTCCGACGAACTTTCGTCTTGCTGGGAAGGTAGGTCTGACTCGACCTTCCGGACCTTGGCTGGCGGGTTGCAATCTTCCCATGTCTGTGACCCCTGACGCTGCATATTGGTTCGGGCGAGACGGGGGGAAAGTGAGAGAAGTGCTCGCCATGTTGCTTTCCCTGTGGGAGGACATTGCACTCGAGTCGATGGTGACAAGATAGATTCAGTCCCAGAGAATCCGAAGAGAGGGGCTTTGGCGACCCGTACGCCATTTTTGAGAGCCAAAAAACCTGGGTTTGAAAGTTCTGCAAAGGCAAGTCAACCACTGTTTTGGGGGTGATGCTGGCTCCAACCACTCATTTATCTGTACATAGTTCTCGCCAGGTGCCGCGCGCCGATCCAGATCCCGCTCGTTTTCTTTCAGAGCACGCTGAGAGGAATCCACAGAGAAGTCGTTCATCCCTCGTGTAGACCAGGCGGCGCATAGTACTGTATTTGATTTGCTCGGTGATGACTCACCACACAATACTATATTCGGGTTGTTTGGTCTATGTGGCGGGTCACGTGGTTTGGCTCCTAATAAATCCGTGAGACGTCCGAACTAAAATGTCAGACGCGGTAAGTACTCGGTCACTGCCTCTTCACCATCGTCTCATATTGTCTCACTCTATCTACCAATATTACAGGCTCGAAAGTCGAATGTGCCAGAATCATCCAAGGGGCCACAGACGGGAGATAAATCCAGCCCCTTAGTAGGGACCACAAAGAGTATTCCTGAACACGAGGTCGATGAAGACGAGTACGAGTCCAGTGAGGACTCCTCATCGTCGTCCAGTCAGTCCGAGGACGAAGAAACGGATGACTCGGACCTTAACTCGTACTTCGACGTCGACTCGCAGGACGAACCTGAGCCGGCCCCATGTAACTGTACCTGCGGCAAGTGCTGCTGCCACGGCACCTTATCCGATCTCCGACACTGCGTGCGCTGCCACACAGACTACAGATTCAACCGCCCGCAGGCGTGCACCATCCCGCACATGTTCTCGTCGGATGACTTTAAAGATTCGGATGACCATCCTCGTGACCAGGCCATTCGATCCGTCTGTTGTGGGGGTCTCATAGAAGAGTGTGCCACTCCTTGTTTCATAGGATGGCACACGACCAATGTGGAAGCCGTCGGAGAAGAATACAACGGCATGAACGTCCTTCGATGCGATCCAGACTTTCGGGGAAAATGCCTCCGGAAGCGCATGAAGCATCACGTTCACTACAAACGTCTGCTCGACAGACATATTGTGCACGTCGAGGTGGATAGAGAAGATATGCGTGATTACTTGGATAGAAAGTCGGAGCAGTTGAGCTGGGAAACTTTCAACGACAAGTTTGGTGACGTCAGCGTGATACGGGTGATGTGCGCAAGCAAAAAGGGTAGATTTTCGTATGTGTAGTACCTGTTGTAAAGGGCCTATGAGTGCACTTGATACACTTGATACGGTTGTGTGTAACTGGATAGGGAACAATTTCATGCTCATTCTGGTTGGTAGCTGCAGGACATGTTACTGATGTATCCAGCTTTTATAATGTATCTATGTATTGGACATTGAAAGATGGGGACTGGAGTCCATGTGATTGGGTCTGAATGCCAGCCACACAAGTCATGATTCTTGTACAGTGTTGAGTTGAATAGGACATATCCCCATATGGTGTTGATCAGTGGCTCTTGTGAAAACTAAAGGAAGAGTAATACTCTCCTCTGGGTGTATAGTATGTACAATGAGTAGGGATGAAGCAGAGTAATAAGACTTACTTTGCACACAAATAGCTTGGTATGAACATATCAAGGTCTCAGCAACTCAATGTAATGCCTGTGTGACAGTCACTAGTTAAGTTGTGGTAGTAAATGGAGCTAGGATAGTGTCTGCAAGCAGGGGCTAGCTTTGCTCAGATGGTGGGGTAAGAGTTTAAGAACTGCTTATTCCCACATCACTTAGATGTGGGGTTTATATACATAAATTACAAAAGGAGATTGAACTCTATTCTATGTATAAAAGGGAATTGACTCATCCTAACTCTTGTGTATGAGTCAGAACTGAATTTGAATATGATAAGGATGAGTCAGCATGAGTCTAGATCAAGTCAGATAAGGATGTGACTCATAATGATCAGTCTCAAGTCATATTGACTCTTATAGTCATGCTTAGTCATTATAGTAGGACTGACTAACTGGACTGACATGCTTAGTCAGCATAGCTAGACTGACCAACCAGACTGACCATTAGGTTAAGATCCTAGACTGGACTGACTGATTAGTCAGCTGACCAGACTGACCATTAACCTAAGCATAGCATGTCAATTGCTGTCATTCCATCACTTCCCATCACTTGAATTATTCAAGACATGTTCCTTTTACAGTATATGACCAAAGGGTCTGTCTTAGGATGGGTCACAATTGCCAGAGAAACTGCCACCTCCCAGTTCCCAGTCACATTTGGAGTGTTTGATGCCTTCATTGATGCTTTCAAAAAGGGATTTCTATGTCTTGACTCTGCTGATGAAGCCATTGACAAACTCAACACCATGACTGTTGCCTCATGCAAAGGCATCACCAGTTATATTTTAGACTTTCACACCAACATTGCCCAGAGTGGCATCAAAGAGTTCAAAGCCCTTGAAGCATACTTCAAATAAGGACTTCCTGAAGGACTCCACACCTGTGTCATGATGATGAAAAAACCTCCTACTACCATTGAGGAGTGGTACACCAGTTCACAGATGTTCCAAACTAGCTGGGAGCATGCTAAGGGCATCAAACCCAAGAAAAACAAACCCACATATACACCTCATCCCTCCTGAGAGCCCAATGTGATGGATGTTGACACTGTCACCACCATCCCACCAAAACTCTCTGTTATGGCTCATGTCCTGAGGCTTGCTGACAAGGAGGGACTCAGGAGAGGCACTTATGAAGAGGCACCTACTTTATTCCATGGAGGGTAGAGTTGAAGGAGGGATACTGACTAGCAGTTGATTTGGAGCTAGTGGTGCACTTAGAGATCAAAGGCGGAACTGTGAGAATGAAGGATGAGGGGTGAAGCTGTTCAAGAAACAAGATGGATTCTGTTATGCTGCAACAAGAGGACTAGGGACGAGGGTTCAAGGAGAGCATCAACTCAACAGTATGACGAGACTGGGCACAGGAGGGCTTGTGGAATAGAGCACAGATGAGGTAAGAGCAAAGGCAAGTGTCCCTTGGAACAGTGGGACAAGACTGTGGAGGATGAGGGGCTTGGATGAGGACGACTACAATAGTTGAGACAAGATCAGCAAATGCTGAGACAAGGATAATTACCCAGAGACGAGGATGTCAGGGCACAATTCCTGACAGATGAGACGAGAGACTATAATGTAGATTGCAAGAGTTCAAGTCTAAAGTACAATGATGATATCATCACATATAAATAAGAGAGGGAGACTGTGGAAGGCACGGTTCTGCAGTGGTGACTGATGCAAGTCATAAATAAAGCAATGTCAAAGGAAATGACCACCATCAAGAACAGGATTGTTACATATGTTGCAACAAGGAAACTAAGGCAAAGGATATAAGGAAAGCATTACTCAAAAGTGTAATGAGACTTAGATCAGGAAGAGTTCATGAGATAGAGCACAGATGAGATACATATCTTGAGGACTCGGAATTGTATAAATAGGAGAGGGAGGCTGTGGAAGGCGGTATTCTGCAATGACGATCCACACAAGTCATAAGTATACATACAGAGCAATGTCAAGAGAAATGATCACCATCAAGAATAGGAAATGTGATGGTGATAGATCAAAAGATGGAACAGCCAGTCGGATATCATCCATACTTGATGACCGGGCTAAGAAAGGTGACACTGAAGCAATGAGGAGGAAATGAAAGAAGGAAAGAATCATACAATACAAAAGAAGGAGACTCCATCTATGGGGAGAAGGAGGAGCAAGTACTCATTGTTACAATCTTTTCTCTCTCATCACAACTTCTTCTTGTTGCGTATGCCAT
>JBBPJX010000121.1:0-25969 GCA_038088955.1 Neotropicomus parvogracilis
GTGCTATGGAAGATCCCCACGGCCCGCACACCCGGATACTTGAAGGGGCATGCGCCATCAAGGTAAGTATGAGTTGTCTCCTCGTTCGCCCTCGCATTATATACCTTGGGCGAGCGCGCACGGACCAAGGAAACTAAGCTTGACACTTTAGGATAATTGCTTATGTGTTCCCTCGGGATTGGGAGCCTTCTCCAAATAGAGTCCCTTGTTATGACGGTTCTACGCCAGGTCGTTACGAGGGCCCGACGTGTCCGTGTTGGGTTTGGTCAGAGACTGGTTCAAAGCATGACTGCACCACCTTCCGAAGCCGTTTCAGTCGCCAATAAGGAGCTCGTTCGCCTGATAAAAGACAGCCCCGTTCGTGGTTGGGATGATGCATGGTGTGTGATGCCCACGTCATGGATCGCATGCCACGCAACGAAGCCATGCTGTTCACAGGAAAATCGGACTCACACCTTGGGATTCGGGCGATGTCCAACCTCCACTCCGTGATTTGATCTTGTCCAATGAGCTCGATCTCCCAAAGGTTGGTCGTGCTCTCATCCCCGGTTGTGGCAGGGTAGGCGCTGTCGAATAGCTTGTCCGTTTGACGCTCACGCCAAGACAGGGCTACGATGCAATCTTCATCGCGTCTCGTCTAGGGCTTGATACGTTGGCCATCGACATATCGGACACCGCAGTTCAAGCTGCGCGCAGGTAAGGCTCATGGCTTCAACGAGACCCATCATTTCGCACTGACCCCCCGTCAGCTGTTTTGACACAAGTGCATCAGAAATTCTCCGTGCCAAAGTCTCGTTCGAGGTAGCCGACTTCTTCGAATTTTCGGCCCTTGATGGTCAACGATTCAACCTGATCTATGATTACACGTGGGGATCACTATCCGTCGTCCCACAACTCCACGATGACCTCCAGTTTGTTAGGTTCTTTGTTGCGATCCCGCCAGTCCGCAGAGGTGAATGGGGAGAGCAGATCTCTGCGCTGATGGAGCCTGGTGGTTATCTAGTTACGCTCGTCTTTCCGCTCAACCTACCCGTGCACGATGATGGTCCGCCGTTTTTCGTCAAGCCCGAACACTACGCCGCCGTTCTCGGAGACAGATGGGAGAAGGTCCTCGACAAGGTCCCAGAAATTTCAATCCCACCGCATGTAGGTCGAGAGAGGCTGGTCGTCTACAGGAAGTTGTGATGGATTCAGTGTACCGGCGTAAAGTGACGAAAACATCGACCATGTATACACTTGTGGCACCAGACTGTGAGAATGTTGCAATCACCGGTACCGGTACAACTCGTCAAAAACACCACCACAACACTTGAAGTTTTCGAGGCGTCTCCATGCCTATATCATGCAAAGATCGTTAACTAACTTCCGAACTGCGACCAGGCCTCGACGATTTTTTCTGCAAAGATCTCTGCTCGGGATAGCACCGGCCTCAAACATTGCAGAAATCAGACTCGCTCCCGAGTCGAGCACTGGTCGCGACGCCATTCGTGACCGCAAGCTTCGCTCTCTCAGGACCGCATTATCTCAAGATGGCGTGGATTCCTCGACCGTTTGGGCAAGATACCTCGACTTTGTGACCACCCTTGACTACAGCAGTCTTCCCCTTGAAATCCACCAAAAAGTCCTTCGAAAATGCGTTCCTCATCCTTCAGTCCTTCGTCCGTTCGCTGCCAGGCTTATGCACGGTCCTCACGCTTCCGCGCCGCACCTCTACGAAACTAGGTTGAAGGCCGTCATTCGCAACATTCGCTCCATGATGCGAGAGCCCTCTTTGGATGACTATAACTACGTCCTGGGGCAGTTCGCTGCTGTTGGTCATCTATACGGCTCTATGAACGTATACGATGAACTCAGACACGCCGTCAAGCTCCAGCCTGACACCCAGACATTCTGTCTTGCCCTTCAGTCTATTGCCCATAGACTCACTCTTCCCATGTATAAATCTCGGAGGACAAGGATCCAATCTGACTGCGCAGCCTTCTGCAAGATTCTGCTAAATGACATGAGTTCACTCGGTACACCCTTCACATCCCCTGTCCTGGATCTCGTGATGCGTATATCAAAGGAAACTGCGGACCAGGCTATCTTTTCCCAGATTCTGAAGTGGGTATATGGGATTGACTTGGACTTTCCCGACCATTTGCCAGTACAATGGGACCGCGGGACAACTATCGAGGCCGGCATTCCCAGACCACTAAGTTTTCAGCCTTTCTCTACTGCCGCGCTCAACACGACCATTGATATGATTGGCCGGTCTGGAAATGTTTCCAAACTCGTTCAGGCATTCGAGGTGCTCACACAACCCCTACCACCACAGGCCAGCCAGCACTATTCCCTAGAGTTTGATGACGAAGACGATTTCGGTGTCGTTAACCCCGCCTCCACTCAACCTCACCAAACTCCGCATACAAAGCCAAATTCCACCTCATATCATCTTCTGCTCAAACACTTGTCGCGTGCAAATCACTCAACTCTGGCACGACACTACCTCTTCCAAGCATTTCAGCTTGATCGGACTGTGGACAGAGCTGTACGGACGCAGATTTACCACGCACCGTACAAGACGCCCGCTCCTCAGTTCGCCATCAACAGACTAATGCTCTTGTCCGTCCTCGGGACAGCGAAAAGAAATAAAGACATGCAGTTGATGCGATTTGTTGGGTATATCGCGCGTCAGGCATACAGGAGGAAGAAGAATGACATAGCGTATTATAGTGAGCTGCGGGAGTTGCACCGACAGGGCCGACAACCCTTGGCACCAGACCATGATCCAGCTCACCCAAGCTCATCAGCACCTAGGGAGTCGCTCGTCGACGTGCCGCCATCCCCCCATATCAATCGCATTACCGATTTCGACTCTTTGACACGCCCGGAATCATCGCTGCCCATCAAATACTTTGATGTATCCGTCCATTTGGATATCCTTCGAAAAGACTTTGAAGACATTGCCGAATTCTACACTCAGGAGTTCCTCCCGGCTGTCGCACGTAAGACCCAGCGCGTCAAAGAGCGGCTCGGACGCCGAGTCTGGAATCAGAAAAGCTTGTATTTGCGCGCGGAAAGCGGTCGATCCATCGTCTCACGTGAAGACTGGTCAAATATGGTGAACTTTCAGAAAAACGCAACGATGCACGATGAGAAGGTGTCTACGAGGGCAGGCTCAGGAAAGATTCAGTCTGGGCAATTGGTAGCCGGGAGAAAACTGGGTCCCTCTGCCATGGGGAGTTGTGCGTCGGCACGGCCATCGATTCAGTCAATAGATTTCTGTGGGTTGCCTTCTTCGCTTGTATACAGCAGCTGCATCTCATGCACTCGCTAGTTGATCCGTCGTTTCATGGAAATTGAATCATGGCATTTCAAGAATAGTCAGGGGATCGGATACACACTGTTCTAGCCGCGTAACATATACCGCGACGATGCAGCTACATCGCTTAGTCAATGGTAGTGGGCGTTGAGGTATGAAGTTGTTCTCTACGACATCCACCCCGAGGGAAATGCAACACAACGGATTATGTCAACTTCTTGTGTTCAGTAACACGATCGTTAACAACGTTCTCCATAGCATTCAGCCACGCGTTGATGTCTGACCGGAGAGTACCTTTGGATGGATGTCTCTTTGAGGGAGATATAGGTGGATTCGAGGCACTGGCACCAGTGCCGATGTACCGTGCTAAAGCAAGGACCGGGAGGCGCCGCAGGGCACGACCCGAGAGGTTTTGTTCCTATGGCCACCAAGAGTTAGCTACCAGCACAGTGAAAAAAGAATGACATACCCTACACTTCGCAGCAAGCCCAAGGAGCGCCTTCCCAATCCTATTTTCCTGAGCATGGGATGGGTCAATGATCTCCCCCGATGAACGGTTCTCCAAGTACCACCCATGGCTTTCCATGCACAGCACATCGTCTAATGGAGGGACAGACTACAATTCGATTAGATTCTCGGTGCATGGATGGACAGTTTCAACTGACCACCTCCTGTACGATGCCTTTGACAACGAATTCGCGGAGCGAACTACGCAAAATCTCGTAGATAGCCTCACGAGGGGGGTTATCGACGTATTGGATAATGTCTGCTCTGTCCACGAAAGCAGAGTCTATAAACATGTCAGGGGTAGCACCGAGCTAACGATAGGAAAGGAGCCACAAACCTATAGCTTTAGCGAGATTGCTCGTTGACATCACCAAGACATTTTTCCTGTGTTTCAGTTTGTCGAGTTGAGTGAGGAGTGCATTGACTACCTGAGTTCAACTCAGATTAGGGTGCTAAGTCTGGGCCAAGTAATCACTAACTCGTAGACCGTCAGATGGCTCAGTGCCTGCCATGGCTCCCGCTCTCGCAGCTGTCAGTGACTCGACTTCATCTAGTGGTGGATGAGTCCGCGCATGCGTCACGAATGTGCTGAAGTAACAAACCAATGAGGACGACCACGAAACAATCCTCGTCTTCGACCATTTCCATGATGCTATTGAATAGGCGTTGGACGAGTTTTCCTGACTCCGAGAACCATCGAGAAAACAGTGAGTGTGAGTTGATCTCCAAGAGACGTGCTTGCGTGTAGCTGTCGGACCAGAACTTAACAAGCATACAGCGAGATTCTGCAAGGGACACACCGATGCGATAGTCGTATAGAAAGTTTCTGAGCCAGTGCTCGACAGAGAGAGGTTTTTCCCGTACCAGGTGGTCCATGGAGAAGCACGACTCTGTTCCACGAAACGAGGTTGACTAGTAAATGTAGTCAGTGGTGGGACATGAGCGAAAGTCACATACGTACAGTCGACGTTGGCATCGCTGAGAACAAGGGTAGCATATATGTAATCGAGGAGCTTCATTTTTATGTTATCTGCGTATATAAGGCCCTCCCATAGCCCTTCCCAGGATCTGCAAGGTAGTTCGCAGACGCTTGCTGCGAGCACGTCCTCACCGCCATCTCCTGAACCATTGGCGTACTCTTCCACGGTGTCATTCTCGGAGGGTTGATAGGTGTGTATCTGGAGCGATATCTCGTTCAAGGAAAGGGTACTCGACGGACAGGATGATTCCGAGACTGCAATGCGCTCTACGGAGCATGCAAGTGTTGGATCAACATCCCAGCCACTGAGGACTGATGGGAGGAATAGATGCTCAAAAGAGTTTGTGATAAATTCCCGTACGAGGTCCTGTACGATATCCAACCTTCTCCGTGCCTTTGGAGCAAGGCGCACTTCGACTGCAGATCCAGACAAAAGCCAGCGGATGAATATGTTACATATCTCATAGCTTGGGAAGATGACACTTACCATGAACAGTCCATATCACTTGTTCGCTGGCGCGACGTTGGTCTTCTGCAGAGATGGGTACGTCCATGTCGTCTGGTCAGGAGGGAAGGTGGACGCGCTGCCGGCTGGCCAAACAACGCGTCCACATGCGATAGTGTCACGTGGTCTCCAGCGTTTCTGCGGAGACTCTCATGACAACACTGCTGTGATGGCGGACACCACTTCAACCACCCAAGAACCCGGTCAGGAGGTGCTCAACTCAGCTCTTCCTGTCCCACCGAGTCCTCTCCCGCATCCTCGTGTCGTGATCGAGTTTTGCGATAGGGTATGTGATGTTTTGCTTCAAACGTCGCATCCCTGACCATGCCTATCAGTGTCGCTGGTGTGTCTGCCTGTTGGCGTGACAATCACACAGTCTAAAAGTTTGATCACAGGCTGCACCGCGCCACCTGGGTGTCGACGGAATTGCTGTTGACGTTTCCACCTCCAGCCCTCGCAGCAGTCACTGTCATGCCGCTGAATTCTGATAACGCTGCCGGTCGTTTCCGTGTCTGGCTGGAGGTTGGAAACGGCTCTCCCATCTTGATATGGGATCGTAAGGCCGATGGCGGCTTTCCCGAGCTCAAAGTATTGGTGAGCGGAGCATCGTCGACGCCAGTGATGATGTGTTCACTCTGGCACAGAAACAGTGCATCCGAGACCACATCGAACCTGGCAAGTCGCTCGGACACTCTGACAGAAGATCGTAAATGAGGTCTACGAGGAGTAGAGATAGTCTTGAAACTTGTAACTGTGGAAATTGTTTGTGTGTTTGTCTCTGCACCGATGCCGAGAACTTGAAGTTTCTTGTTCTCTGCCGCACGATAATCCAGCCGTGTGCGCGTTCAAATCCCTTGTTCTTCCAAAACCTTGTCTATTCTCTTGTTCTTAAACTATCATGAGCAACGACCGTCTCGACAAGCTCGTAAGCCAATGCAAAAGCAATGGTCCGCTTTCTCTTTTTCTCTCTGGCTCCGAACCCCCTTCACGCCTGCTCCAGATGTTGAACTCAAACTGGATGCTGTCACAAAACTCCAAGCTGAATTCGAGGCTGGCGTAGAGGTGCACGACACTTTGCATGTACCTCTTTCTTTGCTGAGTTGTTGCATGACCCGCTACTGCAGATCGCGGATCCAGAACCCGTCATTGCCGTTCTCAAAGCTTGTCTTCGCATTGCGAACCAACACCTCACAACCGCAACTCTTTCAGCCATTCCTCCGCTTCTCCATCTTATAATACATCGTCCAAATGGCACTCCCAACGCTAGCGCGCGTCCCTTTTCGTCTTCTTCTTCTACCTCTTCATCCAGCGGGTCTAGCTACGATGTCCCTGTCCTCCGGCATGTCATGAGTTCCTTCCTTCCTTCCCCTGGTGTCTTTGAAAGGCTCGGGGATGCGCGCGAGAGGGCTCGCGAGAAAGCACGCGAAACCCTTGTCATCATTGGTGGATTCGCATTCCGCTCTTCCCCACCGACATCCAAGCTTGCTAGTGGCAAAGGTCCCGAACCACCTATCGTAATATTTGAACGCTTCCTGAGAGACAGTGGGCTTTCCAGCAAAGTGTGGAGAGTTCGTGAACAGGTGGGGTCCTGGCTATGCAATTACAAGTGTTGACTGACGTCCTCTTGTCAGTCTATTTTAGTTCTGGTGCACATCCGTCGAGTTCATCATGCCTTCCCTATCCGACCATACCTTTCCCTCTTGGTGGATGCGTTGGAAGATACTGACGGCAACGTCCGAGCTTGTGCGACCCCTTCGATCATCGAACTTTTCACGGGTCCCAGCGTCACTGATGCCGCGCGTGCCGACCTAAAGAAAGAGTTGGCAAAGAAGGGTGTCAGGAAGACAATCGTCGACAACGTCCTGAACAAGCTCATGAGCACTAGCCGGAGCACAGGAGCTAGTACTCCTATGAGTGAAGGGTCAGAGAATGGAGATGCTGGCGCAAAGAAAGAATACATTCCCCCAAGTCTGATGTTACAGAATCGACGTCCCACAGCTGGAGCGCCTTCAGCGGGACCATCGGTCGCTACACCGGTAGTCCGTGCAGTAAGTCATGGGAATGTCAAAGAGCAATCAAGACCAGCTAGTAGGACCGCAATGGTAGCCTCGCCTCCACCACAGCCTTCAAGCGAGGCTGTTAGTACCGTCGAGCCTGCCTTTGTGAGCTGCATACAATATAGTACTTCACATCCTATTGACTCAAGCTTAGATTGCATCCGCTCGAGACCTGGAAAATGAGTTTGCAGTCATGGTGAAAGTATTTCAGGTATGTGCACCGATAGATCTCGAATTACCATTTTGAGTGTACCGACACTGTGTTCAGGGAAAGGAGACTGAGCATAACTGGGCCGCACGAGAAAGAGGCATACAACGCGTCCGGGGAATGCTCAGAGGAGATATACATACAAGGTACCCTGATGTTTTTTTCCAGTGTCTCAAAGATGGATTTATCCAGGCATCGTTAAAAACTGTGGGTCCTAGTTTGATGAGGCTTCTCCCTCCTTCACAGATATCTTCCTCAGCTTGCAAGCTTGCGGACGACGGTTTCTGCGAATACCTGTTCCATGTATGTGGAGCTGGCTACTGCTCTTGGCACCGGCATCGACCCATTTTGTGAAACCATTTTCACAAACCTGCTTCGCATGGCAGGATTCACAAAGAAGATCATAGCACAGCAGTCTCAACAAACTCTTTCTTCTGTTATCCTGCATTCCTCTGCTCACCCTCGTACGCTATTACCTCTCTTGTGGAACACTTTGCAAGAGAAGACTGTGCAGTCTCGGACATACGTGGTCGGTCACATCAAGGCGTACTTAGAAGTACATGGCCACCGCTCAAAAACATACATCGAATCTGCTGGGGGATTGGAACTACTGGAGAAATCCATAAAGAAGGCACTCGGGGACCCCAATGCCGCTGTTCGAGAGAGCGCACGTGGGACATTCTGGGTTTTTGATAGTGTATGGCACGACAGAGCAACTGTGATAATGGAGGCCTTGGACGCAACAGCACGAAAGCAGCTAGAAAAGGTGTGCCCGGATCCGGGTGTTATTGTTGATCTTCCACCCACCACTCCGAGCTTGAAAAAAAGCAGCATTGCGGCGGCAATTGCAGCTAGTCGTGCGAAGGCAAAAGCTATCGCAACAGCTCCTCCGACTCTTATACATCAGGCCACGTCGACGTCACGCACTGCAGGAGCAGCTTCACCACCTTCGAGGAGCACCAGTTCCCCTAGCAGCCCGTCCGGAAAGTCCGATCGAGGTTCTCCAACACCTGCGCCTCGGTCCTCGTTCTCCCCTCGTTCCTCTTTGTCCCCTTCAACGCCTCCCAGGTCCCGCATTCTTTCTAATAACGCACCCATGCCGCGGTCTGTCAGCACTTCGGTGATCTCTGCTTCCCATACCCGCACACCTTCAGACTCTGTCTCCATGGCTACTGTAGATGCTATGAGACGCCGAACTTCTTCACCCCTTGGGCCCCCTTTGCAATTCCCAGCTCGGTCCTCGGCAACCCGCAAAGCCCCACAAGCAATTCTCACAGCATCAGACAGCGATCTTTCTGATGTTTGTCATGCAGCTCCCCTTTCCTTGTCTATTCCTGTAAGACAGTCCATTGTGATGCCCGACTTGAACGATCAAGATTCCCTTCTCTTGGCTACCACTATCCCGGTACCAGATGATAGTGACTCCGACATGGACGAATCAGCGAACGTTTTGTCTTTTTCAACACCGTTCAAACTGTACCCTCCCGCTTCAAGTCATACTTCACAACATCCATCGTTCTCGTCGTCTTGCCTTTCTACACCCAATACCGTGTCAAACGCTCTTTCTGATTCGCCTGGGAAGCCTTCTGATCCAATACCCGTCGAGGATGCACTCCGTGCACGTGCCGAGCAGGCACAAAGTGCCGCAGAGCGTCTGTTGGAGTTAACGGACCCTGATGCAGAAAACAATGCACACTCTGCGATTCCCACTTCGCTCCTCCTAGGGAGCAGTAGCGCTGAAACCCCGGAGCCACCAAAAATACCCGCAGTTCCGAAGATAAAAAAAAGTCTAGCACCACCCGTGACGCCAGATGGCCGCAATGCCGCCATCTTTCGACAAGCAGCATTGTTTAAAAATACTCCGCTGAACAGCAGGAAACCCTCTGAATCTTTGATCAAACCCTTACAAGATCAGATTCACGAAAATGGGTGGTGGTCGAAGCGAGCTTCTAGTGACTATTGATCCGTCCGTCTTTTCCTCAAATTCTGACCTATGATCACAGCAATCGAACGTGGAACGCCATTAAAGGGTGTTGAACCTGGCGATCGAGCGGAAGAGCTTCAAAAATTCGTGACGATACTCGAGGATGGCAATGCTGACGTTCGTGTACTACAGAAATTAGCGTTGCTTTGCTCGAATAACCCCGTCCCCGTTGATACTGCCTCTCCGTTGAGCCCTCGTCTTGGGCTTCCTTCAAGCCCGTCTCCTTTTATCCCGATCATGCATACGCTTCCTCCTGTCGTTCCGGATATGTGGGTCAAAGAGAAGAGGTTCGACCGGTTGTTTGATGGCCTGCTGAAATTCCTCGATCCGACCAAAGTGCGTTATTTTCCCTGCAAAACTCGGGCGTTTTCGATGTCATGACCTGGTAGGACACCCAACAACTGGAATATGCCTTGATTGTCGTATGGGAAATCCTAGGAAATCAAGCAGCTTTCCTCGAAGGGAGAGAAGGAGAACTCTTCTCTATGCTGTTTAGAGTGCGGTATTGTAATGCGATTGATGTGAGTTTCCTTGGACGACCATTTGCTGATCTCTGATGTGGCAGCAGGTTCTGGAAGCGACCAGGACAATACGAGACGCACTTTGTTCACGTATAGAGCCGGTGTATGGCCTAACGACGATGCATAGCAGTTTGCGCGGTTTCCTCGCCGAACCTGCATTGGATGACAGCGTCAAGGCGGGATCACACGCATTCGGTTTGATTGCACTCGGCAAGTTCATTCTGAGGCTTCCTACTGAAGTTCTCGAAGAAGAGTTGCCTCGCCTAAAACAAACACTGATTGTGGCAAGTTTTGCTCGTTCTACACGTTTGGCCCAAAGCAGTGTTGATCACCATCATCGTCTAGGCACTGAATGATACTACCACGCTTGTCGTCCGCGAGGCGGCATATGCCGCGATTATCGCCTCCCAGCTGGTGTTGCGCGACGAAACACACCTTTTTGCGCTTCTGGATGGACTGGATGATAACAAAAAAAATTTGCTCACATATTATTTCGAAAAACACGGTGCTCGTGAACTCGACTTTTCATCTGGTTCTCCGGACACCGTAGGGGTGACAAAGCTCGAATCACAGATGGGAAGGCTCGACAAGATCATGAACACACCTCTGAAAGGAAGGCAAAGCGGTGGATAGTACCGGTACACGTGCAGTAGTTTCGTTCGTTCTTCGTTCTTGGGCACCTTTTCATGTTAGTGGTGTTTTGTCCAGCTTCGTTTACATGGCACACTTGTTTTGTCTTCGTATACATACGCATTCCATTCACAATTGTCCATTTAATAGTATACCTCGCTTTCCTTTGATCTAACAACCGCATGGGTGCGCGTCTGTATCATGTCCTTTGGCGAGTAACTGTCAGCCATGTTATCTGCGGAGAGCTACTCTCCATAAAAAATATCCGACACCAGACAAGAGTCCCCCAACATGACCTGGCGTGTCAGTCCGAGTGCGCTGTTCATTCATCCAAAATAAGTACCCGATAGCTCCACGGTCTGATGTGATGGACGACGTACTTGATCTGAAAAGCTGCGCCATCCATCATAAATCAGGACCCCAGGCAGAAATACCCAGGCCGGACAGGGAATGACAAAGAAGATCAGGAACGTATTACGTGGAAAAGCGCACGAATACAAGGCGATCGTTGCCATGATTGCGCCTGGAGATGATGTAAACACGAGGAAACATGAAAGAGGAAGTATCGCACCACTTGCACCGAGCGAAGAAACATTTTCACGTCTGTAAAATCGATTCCACCCGAGACTGGCGAGACTGGCGGATATCCCACCTGAATAACGATCAGTAAGCATGACATGGCGGGGATTGGGACGAGATGACGATGGATGAACACACCCAAGAAATACAGCCCCAAAAAGTGTCTGTTACCGAGAAGTTGCATGACAGAGGGGGCCATGAAATAAAAGGTCAGGCCGTTGAACAGGGCATGGGAGGCCTCCATGTGAGAGAAGCAGGAAGTGAGGAGAGTCCAACTAGGGAAGGGAGTATTGATGGACAGAACTTAGGGCGAAACTCGATTCACGTACACGCGCCCCGAGGTGACGTTGCGCATGTCGACGCGAAAGTTGTCGAGCATGAATCTCAACAGGGTGCTGTCGCCGGTCGTACGCTGTGTGCAATTCGTGAGTCTAGCACGGGAAGGGTGTGTGGGACGAACATATGTCTGCATTGCGAGCGCCCAAGTGAGGTAAACACCGGCGTTGACTGCGATGATGGCATAAAAGATGAGCTTGCCATCTAGCGAGTCGAGCCAGTCAGGACGGGGTGGACGACGCCATGAAGAACTGGAGCCGCGAAAACGGCCGAGATCACGGTGCGTTGCATTGGAAAGGTGAGTGGGGGTAAAATGGAGGGAGAGACTGGAGAGCAGAAAAGGATGGCGAGGGATGCTAGCTCTGGTCGACTTGGTATAATGGACAAGGGGAGGGCGACGAAGACGCAATAGTGTGGAGGAGATCATGCTCATGCTCGTTCAAGGCAACGATACTACAACAAACAACAAAGGTTGACCATGTCGCACCATCTTTTTCTCTTGTCGCCGTCGGACACGCCGATCTACAGTCTGACGCACTACTCTAACAAGCCTGCGCAGACGACGAGCTATCCGCTGTCGTCGAATCTACCGAGCTGGTCTACGTCTGCGTTTGCGGGCACGTTGACGGCACTGTCAGGTGCATCGAGCGCTACCCAATCACACCATGTGCAAGGGGGCGGGGCACGGATGGGAGGGGGACAGGACCGCTATGTGATCCAAATGATCGCCAACGCCAGTTTGGACGTTGTTGAGGACGTGATGCGAAAGGAGAGTGCGATGTGAGATGGGAACGATGTGATGGTTGCACGCAGCGCACTGAGGGCAGTGACAGGTACCTGAGATCGGTGGACAGGTTCAACGAATGGACGGTATCGGCGTTCATCACGCCTGGGAGTGAGTCGAGAACGCGGACGGGGGTTGGGACAGCGCTGACGGTGCAACCTGCGCAGACACCAAGCTCATATTGCTGCACGAGAGCAAGAACGAGGAGGGAATCCGGGGATTCTTCCATGAGGTGTGGGAGCTCTACGTCAAGGTGGGGCTGTTCGCCATCGTCGGGGTCGCGGTGCTGATGGACTGCAGGCGATGATGAACCCGTTCCAGACAGCGCACACGACGATACGGAGCAGTGTCTTTGACGGGCGAGTCCGGGCAAGTGCGAAAAAGTATCTGTAGCAGCGTAGCGAACACGGGCTGTGTGTGTACTCGGGTCCACCCGTTTCTTTTTTGTTCTCCTCCATCACTCACTCACATCCTCCCCTCCCCCTCCTCCACCTTTTTTCTTTTTCTTTTCTCCTTTCTTTTCTTTCGTCTTCCATACTCCTATTTCTTTGGACTCTCCGATATCTCCCATCCTCTACCTGTACCTGTCATTTAATATCATGGCCACTACCAATCGTGCCTCCCTTCTCAACGGTCTCCGCACAGGCGGCGTTCGCTCCTCTTCCATGAGCGCTCCTCTCTCTCCTGCACCAGCCACCTCTTTTAATCTTTCTCACTTCCCTTCCTCTGCCATCAACACCCCCTTCATTCTGGAGGAGGACAACTTGGATCAGCTCTCCGACCTCCTCTCAAACAACTTGTACATCAACAACCTTTCTGGTCATCCTTTTGCTACACCCATCGATGCCCCAAACAACGCTTTCATACATCAGCAGGTCCCCACGCGCAAGCCCTTGAACCCCAACAGTGCCCCATTCAGTCCCGCTCATCTTCACACGCCCACACCCACTTCCCAGCAGCAGGATCTCCAGCTTCACACATATCAGCAGATGCAGTTAATGCAACTCGAAATATTGCGTCTCCAGGTCCGTCCATGCCTTTCATCTTCTTAAATCACGCACCGACATTTTACAGAATGCCCAGGCTCAGCGCAACCAACAAGTGCAAGCTGCCGTCCTCGCAGAGGCACTTCGTCAGCAGGCTAGACGCTCCTCCCCCGTTGGTTTCCTACCTGCTTCTGCTGGTCCTACCAATACCTCGTTCGACCTTCGCTCAAATACCCCACCTACCCGGCGTCCTAACCAAGCAGAACTTCTCAAGGCTCAGTTGGGCATCAACACCATTCCTCAGATCGATGATCACGTCCCGATGACTGCCGCCCTCGGAGGTCGTTTTGGTGCTCGTCTACCCCCCAGTACCATCACTTTCCCTTCCTTTTCCGACGCTGGCCCTCAGAGTTCTTCACCTCCCAAGCACATCACCGTGCTCAGTGGCGGCCCGCCCAGAGGTGGCTCCCCACCCCACCATACTTCCAAAGAAAACACGCCATCTAGGTCCGATGTTGCCACCTCCTGGCGGCGGGGAAACACCACCCATTCCATGCTCAACGGCTTGCGCGCCGCTTCCACTGCTTCCACTGCATCCCCTAGCGTCAAAATCACGCCTCCTCCTGAAGAGCGTATCTCTTTGACACCAGCCAACAAACTTCGCCCTCGCCCACTCAGTTTCACCTCCATGACTTTGTCCAGCGTTCCCATCGTTGCTGTTGACTCGGGCAGCGAGCACGAAGATGCCATGTCATCTGCGAGTTCAACATCTCAGTCGAACCCGGCTACACCGCAGTCTTTAACTGCGCTTGAGGCTAGTCTCCTCTCTCCGCGAGAAGAGGCGACGAAGAAGCTGTACGATGGCTTCTGTATGGGCCGTCCTGTCTCGTATGCTGTCCAGGCGCCTGCCGTCCCCCATCCACAAAGGCATGTCAGTCAGCCTCTCAGACAACCTCGTGGCCCGCCATCAGGTGCTGACGAGCTCGGACCAAAGAACTTTGCGACGAGAATCAGGCGTAAAGCTATAGGCGGGCTTGGTGTTCTCATGGACGCACGCGAGCGCCGAGAGTCGATCGAGGTGTACTAAATGAAGCCCTCGCCCTGCACGACAAGATTATCTTTGAGTCCACCCTCAAACAATGCATTTCGCTCCTTTCCCTATTGTCCACGCTCAATACTGTTGCGATTCTTTGACCTTGTTGGGGCCCGCTTGGTGTTACGGACTCAGGATTTGGTGCTAGCACCTGATACAACTTCCCCTCCTTTGCAAATATGGCCTGTCTAATTTTTATGTTTCCAGTTCAGCTAAAGTGTTGTTTTAAGTAGCCATCAGCGTCTTGCTTGCCATTACGTTGCTCTGTCTTTTTCCAATTGCATTGACGCCTTTCTCTTTCATTATTTTGTTTCAGCGAGGCTCCTCGAGTGGGAGGCATGGGTTGGCTTGGAAGTTGACCTTGTCGAGTCTTTTAAAAACCAGCCTTGCATGAATCTCCTCTCATGTATTTGATCATCATCCAATCGCATTGTTCCACGCCATTGGCAGGATATTATGCGATATGCACTCCTCTGCGTGGAGAATGAGTTCGAAACACCAACGCGAGTTTCATTAATTGACACTATCACCACGTTATTTACACCGTTGACCGACAATCGCCTTGCCATGTTCCTAGCAAATTTGGTGAGACATGGGGCCAATTGATAGGGAATGAACGAACCTGCCATTCCTCTCTACTTATCCACAGCTGATGGAAGGTACCCAAGCTCGCTAGGATGCTGCCTCCCAACCATCCGCCATAACGCCTCTCAACAGGATTTCCTGGCGCGTGTATTTTCACCTACACACATGAAATTAGATCAATCCCGTGGTTTGCAGGACGGGTTACACTGACGTGGGGAAAGTTACGAGACAATTCGGTTTCAAGTCGATCTGCAAAACCAGTAAACAAGCTCCCTCCACCGGTGAGGACGACGTTTCCCATGAGGACTTGACGCAAGTCCGGGTCACAAGCACGTAGAGACTCGGAGAGCAGCGCCGGGATGTTTTTGGGGAGGTTTGGATTTTGTGCCTGTTCCCCTGATTTAGTGGAACATTCAAAGTGCATCGCACGGTCAAGGCCTACCACGAGCTGAGGGGAATGATAGAAAAACTGTTCTCCTATCTGAAAGCGTTCCGCCCCAAAATACGTGTTGTACCCCGTTGGAAACTCGTATTGGCGCGGTGGGCGGGAAGCGGCGGCTCTGATGTAACACCTGGGTTAACGATATGATAGATGGACCAACTTTTCTGGCTTACTGCTCATTCCATCCCTGGTCAAGGACCCCAGCTACGCTTTGAATCCATTCGTCAACTTCACGACTTTCGTACCATGACCTCCAGCTCTCTGTGGTCCCGACGAGCCTATCCTCGCGTAGCGTAAACTGCGCAGGAGCTCCCGGCTCCACGGGCTACGGCCCTGATCAACATGAGGAAGGCCAGACGAGGTGAACACGTACAATTTTTGTGGCTATGAGCTGATGGGGATATACCTCAATGCCTCTTCGAATCGGTGTTGGATTGGTTAGAATGTGCTTCGCATGCGCGTGCACGAGTTTTGGGAGCGCAGAATAAACAAGGCCTGGACCACTGAACATCAGGGACCCACCAACATCGACAAACCCTACCTTTTCTGAGAACAAAACCGTCAACTACAGGTGTGATGCTTGCGATAGAATGGCCAACATCGACGACCAGAGCAGATCCTTTTCCTGCCGCAAACCTGATGGGTGACTTCAATATCCAGGTGGGGTGGAGGGCTCATTGCCTTACGCATTCAGTACGCCGGTGTTCGCGATATAAAAGGCGGGCACTTGAAATTCTTCGAAAATGATCTCTGCCATTCGCTCCCGATTAGCAGGTGTGTTCCATGCGGGCTCGGTAACAAGAATGGGGTGTTCAGATGGATTGGTGCGCATCACGTCCACCAGCGCGTGCGATATCAGGGCAGGGATCGGATTGAAGTCGGATACTAAGTGATCGCTGGATTTTAGCCTCTGATTCTAGTGCGTGCGGGAGGTTACTGACTGAGGCCGTCCCGGAACGGGTTACCGATCTCCATTCCGGCCCTCCAAATGGAGGGACCGTGTTGGCCGAGATAAAGCTTTGCGTCGCTCCTCTGTTTCTGGCCCTCTGTATTTACATCTCCTGTCGCATCTCCCATTTGAACGTCGCTGTCGCCCGTGGTGGGTCTGTATCCGTAATGAGAGGATACGATGGCTTTCGGTGTATCGTCTCCCGCATAGCCCGCTCGGATGGACGATGAGCCCAAGTCGACTACGAGCGCAGAGACTTCGTCTGCGCAATGTCATAAGCATAACTGGCTGTTTTTATCTTCTTGACGTACCTCCTCCGTAGTTCACCATCGTGTGCTTAGAACGCGATTGGCGTCTGGCAGAGCCGTTCACTCGCAATCACGTGATCAAGTCGCGTCTCGGGAACTTCGAGCTTATTCAGTGATTGTACAAGGCATCATTGAATACGAAAAGTACGAGACGGTGGTAATTTTGTTGATGGGCTCCGATTCTTGGTCCTCATAGAGGGTGAATTATAGAGACCTTCCAACCGTCTCGAGATACGATAGAGTCATACCACGCTCTCAGGGGAGCTTACATAAGTAGATCCACTTTTTCCTGTTTGCATTTGCATGTCCTGGTCGTTTGAGATCTATGGCACAAGCAGCTCACAACTTGAAGAGGAAAAAACCTGATCGAGATGAAGTCCACAAAAGCGCATTTGCAGAGACCGTCAGGTTAGAGATGCCCAGTGACGAGGAAAAGCACGAGGAAGAAGTGGGTGACTCGGGCGAGGAAGTTGATGAGTTTCCGGAGGTTAGTGTGGAGGGTAACAGCATATCGGACGACGAAAGTGACGAGGTTGAAGAAGCTGACGAAGGTGAGGATGACGGGAGCTCACCCTCTGGCTCGGAATCAGACTCGAACTCGGACATGCACATATTCCCTAAGTCGAAAAATGTGATCTCTGAAATCACTGGTCACACAAAACGCGTATACCCGGAGATCGAACCAGTGTACGACTCAGATTCGTCCACCGAGGATGTAAGTGCATTGTTTCCAGCGACCCTTGAGCAATCCATCAACGTGTAACCGCGTACTTAGGATCCAAATCGTGTCGGGAACATTCCGTCACACTGGTATGATGATCTTCCCCATGTTGGCTACGACATCAATGGAAAGCGTGTGCTCCGTCCAGCCAAGGGAGACGAATTAGACAAATTCCTAGAGACTGTCGAAGACCCGACTTCCTGGTTTGTCGAGCCTTGCTTTCCTAGAGTATTCCGTTCACGCTTAATAGGACATCTGCCTGGGATAAAAACACCCAAATGAACAAGCCACTCTCTCCCGAAGAGTTAGATATTATTCGTAGGCTGCAGACAGGCGAAAACCCTGATGCTGGCTATGACCCGTACGAGCCTACAGTAGAGTGGTTTACCGGGAAAGGTAAAGAAGAAGTTATGCCCCTCTCCGCAGCACCTGAGCCCAAACGTCGCTGGCTTCCCAGCAAGTGGGAGAAACAAAAGGTATTCGTGTAACTTTTATGATGGGACTCGCGATTCATCGCCCCACAGATTATGAAAATTGTTCGTGCTATACGGCAAGGCCGTATAATTGGCTCGAAGCCCAAGACTGCTAGTGATAAACCTCAATTCTATGCTATCTGGAATGAGCCTCCATCTAATCACCCGCCTCCTCTTCCTGCCCCCAAACCCGCTCTCCCTACGCACGCGGAGTCATATAATCCTCCCAAAGAATATCTCCCCACAGACGCAGAACGAAAAGAATGGGAAAACACTGATCTCGAAGATCGCGAGCGCAACTATCTTCCTGAAAAATATTCGTCTCTCCGACATGTACCAGCTTATGACCAGTTTATTAAGCAACGTTTCAATCGCCAGCTCGACTTGTACCTCGCGCCGCGAATACAGCGGGTTCGGCTCAACATTGACCCCAATAGTCTTATTCCAAAACTCCCAAGTCCTAACAGCCTGCGACCCTTCCCGAACTATCGCTCTCTTAGGTTTACGCATGCAAATACAAGAGTTCGATGCATTTCTCCTAGTCCCGATGGTGCTTGGGTGGTCAGTGGGGATGACAACGGGAATATCAGCCTATGGGAAGTGAACGTCGGGCGTGAGGTGAGGAAGTGGAACTTTGATGGCAAGGTTGGGGCAGTAGAATGGTGCCCACGGGCAGACATCAGTTATTTCGTCGTTGGCACGTGCGTTGTGATTCCAAGTCAGTCACAGTTAACAGGTGAATCTTTGATTTCCAGGGAGGATAAGCTGCACTTCGTTATTCCACCGAATCTACCTTTCGTGATATTACGCCCCACTCATTCTGCACTTGCTCCTGCTACGCTCCCTCCGGTTACAGAGTCACCAGTCAAATGGTCGTCCTCTTCGGAACAAGAAGATGGCGTAGTTCTGACGATCTTGTTACCTCCTGCATCTGGATTGACCAAACAAGTTACGTGGCATCGAAAAGGGGATTATCTCGCCACCGTTTGTACGTGCAACTCTTTACATCCTGTGGCGTTTCTAAAAATTTATTTCTTGCCTGTTAGCAAACAGGGAAAGTCAGGGTAGTGTTTGGATTCACCAGGTGTCTCGCAGACACTCTCAGGCTCCGTTTAAGAAAATCAAAGGCACCGTGCAGTTAGTACTGTTCCATCCAATCAAACCGCATTTCTTCGTAGCGGTAAGCAAAATAACGGATCCGGGAATATCTCGATTCACTTTTCGTTCACGTAGACTCAGCGATATGTCCGGGTATACAATCTTGCTGAGCAAAAATTGATCAAGACGCTAATTCCCGGAATTAAATGGATTTCCTCTATGGACATCCACCCCTCAGGAGACCATGTCATCGTAGGCGGTTACGACAAGAAACTCTGTTGGTTTGATCTGGAGCTTAATGATAAGCCTTACAAAATATTGCGGTAGATCCACTTTGTAGTGAGATCTATTGGCACTAATTTTGGGTTTCCTGCAGATACCACATGCGGGCGATACGATCTTTGCACTTTCACCCAAGCTATCCTCTTTTCGCGTCTTCTTCGGACGACGGGACTGTGCAGATCTTCCATGGACGAGTTTACAGTGACCTTATGACGGATCCTTTGATCGTGCCTTTGAAAATCCTTCGGGGCCACGAGGTCAACGATGGTCTTGGGGTCTTGCAAATCAGGTGGGTGAGCAAACAGCCCTGGCTCATTAGCGCTGGAGCGGACGGAAACGTTTTAGTCTGGTGTAGTTGAAGCTCAGCTCTTTGTCTGACTTGCTGACCGTGAAATGTATCCCATTGTTGAGCTTGAACTCAGATTAGCCTGTGGCGCAACCGCGTAAACAGCGCCGCGAGACCGTCCGCTTCAGTAGCGACGGTGAGGTTTCTAAGACCACAACAAGGGCGAGGTCAGGACATCGTTGGCCGGCGGAGCTAACATCTCGGGGACGTTCGGTACCTTTACCTGTCGGACCAAATCATGGCTGCTCTCGTTACGTCCAACCAATCGAGTCTGAGGCGTTTTCAAGGCAGACAAAAATTTCGCAAAGGTCTTTGTGGTAGGTCTGGGGGCGTAGCAATTGGGTTGTGGTTGTTGCTTAGTCTTCGACTTGGTGGTGCTGATCCTCCAATGTGTTGATCGGCGGGGAGGGACACGTCCCTATACGAGGCAACTGATTGACGAGGTACGTAACACTCGGTCAGCCACTATCGGAGATCGCGATGCTCTGCGCAAAGGATATATCGATACAAGCCCCTGGTTGCTTTCAAGTGTATAAATGCTGCACTCTGAACGAAGAATCACAACAAAACATTCTCCCACATCTCCTTGTCCTGAACTGGCTTTGTACCAACGTTGAACTCGTTTCTTTGATTTGTTCATTCGTTACTATGGTTAACTGGAAAAATCCCTACGTGATGTCCATGGAAGCACGTATGTATCGATTTCGTTTCCCGATGTAGTTCTTCTCTAATGCATTTGGGATATACAGTCGACTTCAACAACGTGGTCCACGTGTTTTTTGGGCTGTATATTTGGGAACTTATGGTGACTTTCTATTTTGAGATATCTCTGATTCAAGGAAAACGCAAAGTTGGTTGGCCGCTTGTACGTCGCTTGCGGAAAACAAAACACACCTCCACTGCTGACCTCTCTTCATAGGGTGCGTTGTTGACTTTGTCAAGCAGTCTCGGGCTATCCTTCATTGACTGCAAAGTTCCGTTCTTCCTTTGTCGATATGGAATATTGTGGGCACTCACTGGATTGTAAGTATAAGCTACGAGATCGCTCATATAACGCGCAACTGGTATATTCTCTGTCAGGGTGATTTCGTTGAACGTCTCGACCGAGGTAATTTGGTCCTAGCCAGCGTTTCTCGCCTCCACTTAACCCGTTAAAACATTCCAGGTAAACTGTGGTGTGAGTGGCGGCCTCGGTTCAGAGGCAGAATATCTGACCGAATCTAGGCACTGTATACGTTCATATCCGTAGGTGCTTGCTTCTATTGCATGGAGACAAGCTCATCGCCATGGATGTAGGTTGCTGGCAACACTACAATTGCCAGCGCTTCGACGTCTTTGATGATCAGGACGTTAGTGACCTACGTCGAACATCGATCATGGGTTGCTGATCTTCCACAGCATAGCCCTCTGGGAATGGAAAAGATGGGTGACCATCACCATCGGTATCCTTTCTCTTGGACAGTGGGGTATTCTGATCCGCGGTATGAACATCGTCCACGCTGCATGGGATAAAACTGCCAATTCATGTGTGGTGGATGATACAAACCATCTTTTACTCAACCTCAACTACTTTTACAGTGGGTCCACCTACCTTCACACGAATGGTTTGATTTAACCGCCTCTCCCTTTTGGTGGGCACTAGCCATGGCATTTGATTTTGTTATTCTAATGTTCACAACTATAATCCTTGGAAGGTATTCTCGACCGAACCAAGGACTTTCCGGCCTCTTATTTCGCGACGGGCTTATATACTTTCTCATCACATCAATGTGTAATACTATTCCTGCGGTAAGTCGCTTGTTGTCAGTCACGACGACGCGTTGATGATTGGTTCAGGTGTTGAATCTTTTGAACTTGAATGGTGAATATTCCCCTACCCTATCCGATGCAATGCCTGAGCCAACTTTTAGACGAGATGAACGTGTACGTGGCTGTCTCTTTCTTCTCAATCCATCCTAACGACATAGGTGCCCCAAAGAATTGCGACGGTGAGTACTCTCTTGTCATTCAGCGCACGCCCTGTTGACTCGACTGCTCGAGGTTCCTGCGGCTACTACCTCGTGAGATGATCTGTATACTTGTTTGAAACGAAACTCATCCTTTGGTAGGGCAATCGCAGCGTGCCGCGCTGTCATCCGTCTCAGGGAATATGCCGATCGCTCCAACAATTATCCGACGCCAACACTCAACTTTATCAACACTATTGCTAGTCGTTATCGTTCAGTCGTCTATCTGGGTGTCACGCACAATTCTCTGACTAGCAAGCAGGGAAAGCATCACAACCGCACACCCACCGAAGGACAAACGCTGATTTGTTGGACGAGCTTGGGTGAGTTTGTCTCGACAAGACAGAGTGCTTCGACGAAATAAATCTTGGTCTATAGGACCACTTCAGCAGATCCTATTGCTCCCAAGTTGCCGACCTATGTCCAATGGACCAAGGAAAGTACCGTCTCATCGGTGGGATCGGTTGTCAAGAAAGTGGCTGAAAGCCAGCCGATCCCGTCCAAGAGTGATGATCCCCCGGCTTCCGTTGTCTAGACGAAGAGAGAATTTTCACGACATTTGAATTTCGGGCAATGATGCATCTCGGTGCATTATCGTCTAACTGCTAAATACCTAAAGGGTACTCGATAGAGACGACCTTGCTAGTTTTGTTGATAATCTGTGATTTCAGTAAGCTACTTCTTGACCGCCCTATGTCTAGTGCAGGATCGACCCCCGCTGTTTACACCCATATCGATGGTATATATAACGTTAGTGCTTGATTGAACCACCAGACGGAAATCTTCCCGAGTAGAGATGACAACCAAAGAGAAAACGTCGTCATCTCCTGCGTGATGGTCTCCCAGCCTTTCTTCGAGCTGCTAGACCTCCTTGCCGGTTCATGCCATGGCGCTTTGGAATGGGGTCCATTCCTTTTGCCTTTCGCCACTCCTCTCGCCGTGATCCGCGGGAACCATGCGTTGACACGGACATGAGTTTCTCATCCGATCGATCTGGCCCATCAACAGACATCCCCTCTAGAGCTTACCAGACGGATGAACAAGGATGCTCAGAAGAAGTAGAACAGACACACCTCCGCCTTCGGGCACATTCGATACAGCACCTGAAAACATGTATACATCAATGACCGTCCTTGGACAAGAGCGTCCCATCGCTGTCCGCTATCTGATCCGTCCCACACCATCTTCTTCCCCTCCGAACCCATTAACAAAGTGGGCCAGGTTCTGCGGCGTCACACGCCACGGGCGCAAGAGACCCAAGTATTCAAAGAAGGCCTCTGAATCAAACGAACCTTGAGGCCTGTCCTCGACTGCCATCTCCTCTGCGGTGTCGAGTGGTGCCACGGAAGGGCGATCCTCATCCCTGACGACTGCGAGCTTGGCGTTGAGTCTGTTGAGGCGAGCGGCTTCGGCCGCAGCGTATTTGCCAGATTCACGCTTCTTGGAGCGGAAGGAACGCTTTGATTTGGAACGGAGCGACTTTGCCATCGTACGGTGTGGTGGTGAAGGGGAAGGAAGGGACGAGTTATGCGCAGCATAGCCACACAGTCGCAGCCAATTCGAGTCATCCAATTTAAGCACGTGACGCACGGTGGATACATTTTATCGCGATTACAGTTACACGGTCTGGACATACAAGTACTCGGTGCGGTCATTCTGAAGGGGCCTCCCTGTGCAACCACGACACGATTTAGCCGACAGCGAGCGGGGAAGACGACGGTACTTATGATATACAGCACGTTGTTACAGCTGTGCGTGGTGGTGAGACGCACGGTCGACGACACTGCAAAGGAACATACCGGATAAAGACTTCACCGAGGGTGCCCGTAGAGTTGCCATCCTGAAACTCCTCGGTGTTTGCCAACTGGTGGAAATCGACTCAGAGTGCACAATCGCCGACATTGACGGGAGGCGCACCTGGAGATTCATGTAACCATCCGTGCTGACGAGGAAGCCCTTGTACTCCAGTCCCCATTTTAGCTTGACGAACACGGGTTTTCCAGTGAGCTCCTGCATGAACGGTTTTGGGTTGACTGGATTGACCTGCGCGTGAGCGTGAGGACGGCGAGGGTAGAGACGGAGAGCCAAGTCAAGACGTACCTGCGACATCGTCGTGGTGTAGGTCGAGTGGGTCGGACTTTGAAACCGCGCGAGCGGGATTGAAGCTCACCACATACGCACCGCTGTAAAACTTGTTCAAGACGTCTTCGTCGCAGAGACATGTCTGACCGAGAGGGACATGTTGGGTCAGGATCTACGGACGACGATTTGTCGTTGCCAAAGGCAACGGTCGCAAAGATGATCAGTGGTGAGTGCAGTCCCCGACGCCGGGACGCGGTATTCAAGCACTCCCAGAACTACTCCCGAACGAGGTTACGTGTGCGAAGGAGACTCGGGATCTGGTAATCGAGTGCTGTGTAGGTGAACACGCGCCGTGACCGCTGGTGTTGTTGCGGGACTCAGACGACTACACCAGAGTTTATTCATCTGATCTCGTCCGAGGCGAACGAGATATGCGAACAAGAGTCGAAAAAAACGATCGCGCCAGAGCACATTATCAGTGCACTAAAGGTACGTCTTGTGCTCGTCTCGAGTGAGTCGCCGTCCGATTGCTTGCAGCGTCTCGGATTCGATTCATTCACGTCAGAGGTAGAGGACGTCCTCAAGGATCACAAGCAACAGCAAAAGGTGCGAGCGGTGCATCGTGTCGGGGGTGTGCTCACTGGCCGTACAGGACCGAGAGAAGAAGGCAGACAAGATCAAAGACTCTGGGCTGACCCCGGAGGAGCTTCAAGCGAAACAAGAGGAGCTGTTTGCGCTGAGCCGGGCCAAGTTTGCGCAACCGCAGCAACAATCATAAAGTGAGTGATGATGCATGATGGATCAGGAGTGGTATGAGTATTGTACACGTTTCGCTACGTCACCCTTGTTGACCACTCTGGCGTTGGCGTAATGCTTCGAGTCTCTTCCGAGGCGAATCCTCGTTCCATTCTTCCACTCCACTCTCCGAATTGATGGTCATGGATGGCAGTCCTCGCTGTTCGATGGTGAACGAGGCGGACACGGTCGCATAAAACGCGGCTTCGACGCACGTTAGAAATGACCTACTGCGCCAAAGATGGACGTACCCCTGTACACGTCACTGTTTTCCAAGATCAGTCCAGCAGCGAGGCCCCCTAGAAAGCTATTTCCGGCACCTGTACAAGACCTTTTTTTTCAGGGACAGGGCGGAGTGGAGGAATGGAAGGCACTGACCGGTGACGTCGACGATGTGGGGGGTGTCCCGGGATGTCCAGTAGGCATCGACCCATCTGCAACCCGTTTCGCGAGTGGCGACACACGCACCGAAGGCACCGCTTCGTATGATCACCGAGCCTTCTCCACAAGGACCCACACCGAAATCAAGAAAGCGAAGTGCGGCCGATTGAACGGCGTCGCGGGTGACGGGGGAGGACAAAGAGAGGAGATCGAAGGCCTCTTGTGCATTCGGACTAGGTACATGAGCTGTCGAGGACGGCAACAGAGAGTGGATATGGATACCTTAGCACGTGAACCGAGGCCATGGCTGTTCTGAGGGAGGGTAATTCCTCTGGGACGCATCTGTCCTGGATGGAAGTTGGGTGGGGTTAGGTGGGGGCGAAGATAGGATGGGCATACGGGAATTGGTTCGTAGATGATGACGGGGTTCCAGTCTACTTCGGAGATAATCTGGATGGCGCGGGAGGGAGAACAGACGAAATGCAGGGTCGCGGGGCGCGCGAGACGAGTGCCCCGCAAATCCCGCGGGGACAGCCTGAGTCGTGGTGTGAGGTAGTGAAAGCTGTGGACACGCGGTCAGGGAGCATGGAGGTGTGGAAAGTGAACGGGTGCAACTTTCTCGTGTCGCCTCGGTAAGAATTGAGGGCACGGGTGGTCGGGCGGTCCGTGTGCTCGCGGAAGAGCCAGACGTCGCTGCCGTACGAGAGGAGGTTCTGATGGATATCGCTGGGAAAGTCGTGTCCCTTGTCGACGATCATACCCACGGCAGGAGGAGGGAGCCTGGGGGATGCCGGGCGTAAGGAGGGGAGGGGAGAAGAAGGATACGCTGTACAAACCAGATGCGTGCGCCGATGGTGGCATGTGTTCCGCCGCCGCCAATGTGGGACGTGACGGAGCCCGAGTGTTGTACGGCGATGTCGTCGATGATGAACAGGCCAATGGAGACGAACGAGGGGGGTTGCGGGGACAAGGACATCGGAGTTGCAGACCAACTCTGACAGTGGCAGCGACGACGATGCAGGTCTGGG
>JBBPJX010000122.1:0-25926 GCA_038088955.1 Neotropicomus parvogracilis
TTCACTTACTTAAAACGGCAGGGCGATATCGCGGGACCCAGTGGCGTTCCCAGATCCAGAGACGTTTAATCCTGAGCGCTGGCTTACAAAAGACGGCCGCGTCAGGACGGACATGCAATTCTACACGTACGGCTTTGGCCGAAGGTATGTCCCTTACTCACCGATTTCTGGCTCACGTCTTGAACATGCGAACAGAGTATGTCCCGGTCTACATATAGCGAATCGATCCTTATATATCAATATTGCGTCGCTGCTCTGGTCGTTCTGCATCCTCCAACGACCCGACGCGCCGATCTCTCTCTCTCTGGACGAGTTTCAAGACACTATGGTATTCCATCCTGAACCGTTTGAAGTTGATTTTGTACCAAGGGTAGAGGAGCGACGGCTGAGGGAGTTGATGACACATTAGCGAGGCAAGGTGAATCGGAGGACGGGGTGTGTGTGTCGGCATGCATGGTAATATTGGGAGTTGACTCGGTCGGTTTCATGTTGTCTCTCCATCATGGGATTTGCGTCGTTGTATGATACGTGCGGGGAACGAGCATGCTGTCTTGAGGAAGATTCTGATAATAAACCTGGTTGTTTGCAGCGCGACTGACGCTTGCATGAACTTGAACGTAGGCGGGCAACTCGATCGCCAGTTCGAATGTGCGTTGGTCCACGGTGGAAGTCACATTGTTCACGTTTCGCGTGGTGCTAAGCAACTGTTGGCCTACCACTAATTTGCCATATACGGAGGTTCATTTACCCGCGCGACGACATGTCTTTTCCTCGGAGGTAAGCTACGCTCGTATTCACCTACTACCATATATACTGATGTACCTAGGACTTTCCTTTCCTTTCCAAAGCTCGCTCAGCAGACCGTTCGGTCATGTTCTCTCACAGGCCCGTCAACACACACTTTACAGGTTGCGACTTTGCGAGCTTCTGCCATTGAACGAGATGAACCAAGCGCGTTATTTAGGTGTCGGCTCACGCGCCGATCAAGATTTTTTCGCTGAAGCAGACGTGGTTCTCGCAGATCTGGAGCGGGCGAATAGCAGAGTCGCAGCCGTCGAGGGGAAGGACGTACGACCACCTTTCCTTGCTCATGTCCGTATCCTCATCGCAAGGGATTTATTCAAAACAAGATAGAAGGGACCTTGAAATGCTTAGAGCGGGAAGCGAGAACGACATTGTGGGTTGAGCGCCTTTTGACTGTGTAGATCGAATTCGACCGCTTGAACAAAATGACGAGCCTCCAATCGCGACTCTCGGTCGTCGGGTCAATTACGTGGATCTAACAGCCTACTAGCTTCTCTCGATTGAATCACAATCGTCCATTGCACAAGCTCAGCTCGCCAAGCATGTGCGAAGCGGGCAGAACGAGAAAAATCACGGAAACAATTATACTTGAGCGGAAGCTTATGTCGTATTCCGGCTGCGAGGAAACCAAGCGGGGGCTCGAGATCATGAAGGGGAAGGGTAAGCCGAGCACAAGACGTGGATGCATCTCTACCGCGATTCTTCATGCTCCCGATAGTGTCTGTCGAGTCTGACGATCTTGAAGATGGCGTCTCCAACGCGGATGGTTATGAGTCGAGTGGTGTACGCCCTCCTGGTCCTGACGTCGGCGAGACGATCGTGGCGCAACGTGAAAAGAGTCTCGAGGCGCTCCTTTTGAACGAGAATAAGCGCACCCTTGAAGAGTTCACGCGTTTCAGGGAGAGCTCACCTCTCTTCCACTGCCATCGCCCAAGTTCACCACTCGTGTGTTGTTCTGTACCAGATATTACATAGGCCTCTCAAAGGGATCCCCAAGCCTATATAGTCCGAGCTTGACATGGCTCGGACTGAACCAAGGGTGTTTCCGCTCGGAGTCAAGTCGTCAAAGTAAAGTAAAGGAGAGCCTCGGAGCGAGCAGAGTCATTCGGGTTGGACTCTCGAAATAAAAGAAGGGTCCCGATGGTGGCGTCAACAGTACATGTTTAAACACCGAACACCAGCCAAGAATGAGACGAGTTCCCGCCTTGAAGGGCGGCTCTCTTGAATGGTGGCAATGACACGTGCGGTGGTAGCAGATAGTCTGGGATTCAGGGGAATAACCAGGATCCCTTCTGTCCAAAGAGCGTGATGCATGAATCGGACGAACTGTTTGGTAGGTTTGGGGGAAGCAGACGATAGGAATTTACTTGAGAGTTGCTGTGACCGGGTACGATGCACTAACAACAGATTGACAAATTGGGTCTTGGCAGCAACTAGTAAATGCCCTGCGGGAGTCTATCGCAGCGCCAGCGTTGTTTTCACGGACTATATGCTCAGGCTTTGGGTGCGACTCGGAGTATGAGCGAGCTAGTATATAGGTATCGTCAACAGCAGTTAATCAACATCGCTAGTTGTACTCTTCAAGATAACGGACCAAGAACCTGTTACAATGCGAATGATATGCCCGTGTCTCAGCACCAAGCTAGAGATGCCGGTCCTGAGCGTCATCGACCCCACGAATTACATCGCGCCAACGTCCTGCGTATTCAACTTTGTTGGGGAAATCTTTCATCGGCATACCATTCCAGGCGTGGAGGGAAAAGCACATGGAGCAAGCTGCCGCAATACCGCAAAAGAAAGACGTGACGGCGGGAACAGATTCTGCTTCGATAGCAGAGTCGACGACATCGATCGAAACCTTGTGTGGCAATGTCAATCCGAGGCTAGCCGGGGACTGACTCGGGGGAACTTGAGTATAGCCTCGCGTGTCCAGACGGAGGGTGATTTCAGCGAGCGATGGACATGCCTGCAGAAGCTGTACAAGTCCGCCCGGCGTAACTCCACCCGTCACGTTCCAACCACAATCCGCGCTTATAGCAAGAAGCTCCAGCTTGGGCCATGCCGACGCAAATGCTAGCACATGGTCCTCTGTCAAGCCCACGTTCCACTCGATATCGAGCCACAGATGGCGAAGATTGCTGAGTACCAAGCACGGCCGCAAGTCTTCAAAGCCAAGAAGGGGAACTTGCGAACGAAGGGTGTGATGGACGTTCCAACGTGATTGATCCAATTGGAGTCTCTCGATGGTGTGACCAACACTGCATGTCTGAAAAGCGGCCATGAAGGAGGAAAGTTCCTGTCTGGAAGGACAATTTTTAACGTAGGCATCTAAACTCCTGATACTGGGCAGTAGAGTGTGGGAGAGTAACCGCCCAATGAGGTCCAAGGTTTCAGAATGTAAAGACAAGTCGCGTAAGTTGGGGAAGACGAGCGAGGTGGAAGTTGGAAATATAGTGTTCAGTGCGAAGTTGAGCTGGGTCAATGCAGGCATGGCGGACAGATGCACAAGACTCTCCACATTCAGAGCGACTTGAGGACAATTCACAGAACGGAGGTTTTGCCATGGGATGATACGATCGGTTCCGATCTCGTTGCAGGTGGCTTGCATGGTAATACAAATGTTCCTGACACTCGGAGAGAACTTGGGAAAGGATTGCAGAAAATCTTGGAATAATTCTCGAAGCTGGAACTCGACATTGAGGGTAATCAGGGATGGGAGAGGAAAATGTAATAAAGTTATGGTTTTCTTCGCATATGTACAGTGGAGAGTGCGGAGGTTTGGGAAGAGTGGCTCGGTGGTAGGTGGGTTCAGAAAGGTCGTGACAGATTGCCAGTCGAGGAAATCGTAGCAATGAATGTTCTTTATGGATCGGATGCGACGTGTGTAGCTCCGAAAGGTATCCCTCTCTGTCTGCGTAAGGGGTCTGTTGAATGAAAACTACCCCGTAGATGATAGAAGAAAAGAAAAGGATAAATTTTCATTAAATACGACACAACACATACTTGAGACGTCCTACCTTATTTCTTGGTGCTGATGGACGAGACGCTTCGGGAACACAGCGTACCAATGGAGACAAGTCGATCAAGGTTCTCCAGAGCACGTCAAGTGCTGGTTCTTTGAACGCGCGACATGTTCTAGCCAGGGCGGCTAAGTCGGAAGTAGCTTTTATGCGACCTGAATAATCATACGGGTTCAGTGCGACCGATGGAGAGCAGTGATCAAAGATGTCGGAAAGGATTTCTTGTATCGCGAGTACGCGATGCATCCCCTGCAAGATGCAAGTCGAACGATGTCAAAGCTGAACGCGTGTAAGCTCGAAGCATAACAGCCATTAGCCCTTGCACTGCCACATTTTCTAACTTGCTGTGTCTTTTCCTACCATGTTCGCAGAGGGTAATTGACAACGCCACGCTAGCCTGAGTGGGACAAGCCAATCAAGACTCTCCAGACCAGATCCAGCGCTGGATTTTGAAAGGCGCGACATGTTCTGGCCAGTGCAGCTAGGTCGGAAGTAGCTTCTGACTCGCAACTACCGCCAAGTCGGTGGAGAAAGGTGATGGAATATCTTGCGAAGTATCTCTTCAAGGTATTTCGAGTGCGGGATGGGTTGATAAACTTCATCAAAGTCTGAATGGACACATGCCCGCGACCACTTGGTGCTTGCAACGGGCCCCACCGAATCATGTTCGTTGAACCAGGACGCACATGGCAGCACGCAAATTTCCTGAGCCAAGTCACCACTCTATTCACCGCTTTGCCAGTGCCTAGGACTTGTATATCGTCTACCACCTCTCTCCATCGTCTCGCGGTTCTGTGTTCGCTCTTTGAAATGTGCGCGTTAATACCCACCTCTGGCTCACACCGGTCCCAGCACTCCAGATTTCCTCAGGTAGGATCGCATCATATCGTCACTGTTGCATGGAGCTTAGTCAGCTCAACAGACTTGTCTGGACACGATCAGCACGGTGACCACGAGAGCTCACCGACACCTTTCCTTTATACCTTTGATGCCCGCGCGTGTGCAATATTGTGATAGTGCCTTTGGCGATGACTGGTAGGTACTCTCGATGGACAAGCAGAATAAAGACCTCTTAACACAAGGTACTAAGCGCTTGCAGAGAATCAAATCGTGATTAGAGTCAAGAGTGTAGTATCTTCCATCATCTTCCAACAAGATGGGAACAGTCTCGTCGGCGGTTTCTGGGATAATACAGTCAGGAGATGGAAAGTGGACGGCAAAGAGATGGGAAGCGCCATCAAGGTGGGAAGTTGTGTCCGATGTGTCGCCGTATCCAAGGATGGGCGTTGGATCGTGTGTGGCGGGGATGGTGGGTTAGCGACGATATTCAACGGCTCGACGCACGAGAAGGTTGCTGAGGTCAAGGGACATGCGTTTGGCGTGATTGCAGTGGACATATCCCCAAATTCGATGTTTGCTACCGGATCGCACGATGGGACAGCAATCATCTGGAATATCCCAGCTGGGGAGAAGCTTGTCGATCTACTGAAGCACAATGATCAAGTATCGGGGGTCAATTTCTCTCCCAATGGCGATCGTCTTGCTACTGCGACCTGGGGCGACTCATCCGTTCGGATTTTCCAAAGTTGCAACGGCAACCTTCTCTTTCACATCTCCGATGCAGTCCACTCGACCCACTCCACTCCGATCACCTGGTCGAATGATGGTCATCATGTCTTTTCCGCGTACCATGGTAAAGTCAAGCAGCTAGATGCGTTGACAGGGACAATGTTCTCGACGTGGACAGTTCATGGCGCACACGATTCTGCGTCTATCGCCATGGCTCGCAATGGAAAATTTATTGCATACTCTACTCGCAAGCCAAGCTTGGTTTCGCTCTGGAACACGGCGACACACGTCCGCATCGGTCCCGTTATTGAGCTCTCTGGGGAAGTATGGTCCATTTCCCTATCACCAGACGGTGTTTGGCTTGCAGCTGGCCAATATGATAACAAAATTACGCTTCGAGATCTTACGGACATCCTTCCCCATTCCTTCGTCGATGCACCCTCTCCCCATCAATCAACTCATGGGTCGATGAAAGCACGCGAGGCAGCTGGGGAGGAATCAATATCGCGACAATGTGATATTAGTTCTCGCCAATCCAATCCTACCGTAAGCGTTTTCGCTCTCAGCCTGTTCGCATGCGGCTTATCCAAGTCGGAAACGAATTGAAGCCAATCGGTAACACTAAGAAGGTGAATTTATATTCCATTGTTTGTGCATCATGCTTATTTAACTCCTATGGCGAGAAGCTAGAGACCTACAGGTTACAGGAAACAATTCGTGCGGCCGTTGAGCGCATCATCCAGGACTTGCCGCATATACTGATTGATACCACCTCCGGCCTTCTTCATGACAAAACCAAGCAGCGAGCGTCATTCGAAAGATCTGATGCCCACAAGGAACTTGTCGCGTCGATGACGAAATGCTTTAATCAGGATTTTATTCAACAAACAGTCGCTGAGTACTACAAATATGCGATGCTGTCCCACAAGTGGGAGACCGTTGAGCCTCTGCTTCAGATGGTCGAAAACATTTCGATCTATAACCTCCTACCATCTCTTGCTCATGACAAACTAAGGACGTTCTGCTCGCGCGTACGGGACGCAAGACTAAGATGGGCTTGGTCGGACACATGTTGCATCGACAGGAAGGACGCTGCTGTCTTGCAGGAGTCATTGGTTTCGATGTTCAAATGGTATCAACGGTCTACGTTGACAATCGTGTATCTCCGTGGGGGTGGTCTGATAGACAGCCCTTGGAATACTCGTGCATGGACGTTCCAAGAATACGTCGCTGCCGAAGTCATCCAGTTCTACTCAGAAGATTGGACCCCATACCTCGACTTGCCTGTCTTTGACGAAACCAACCGGATTTTCAATCACAAGACGTCACCAAAAATTATACAGGAGATGTCGCAGGCCATTCGGAACCAAGTCGGGGAGAAAATGTTGCCAGAGCTTCGACCAGGACTGGATCACATCCGAGAGAAACTTTGCCTCGCCTCGACACGCCAGACTACGTTCGTCGAGGACGCTGCGTATTCTTTATTTGGGATCTTATCCACCTCGATTCCAATCATGTATGGCGAAAGGGAGAACGCGCTGGGTCGTTTCCTTGCGGAGGTTCTCATGTCATCTAGGGACGTGAGCATCCTCGCATGGACAGGGGAGCCAAGCATATATAACAGTTGTCTGCCCGCCCGAATCGTCGTATTCAAAGAGCTCGCCGTCTCACACGTCCCACCTCCGCTCGAAGATATGGCACGAATCTTGAAGCGCCTGCGCGCCTCGTCGCTCAGACCAGATGTAGGCGCGGCGGTCAGGCTGTATGACCGGCTGAAAGGGCTGCCACGACCTTCGTTTGCGGGACGGTGTATGCATCTTCCTTGCGTCACTTTCCGGCTCAGACGGGCTTCTCAAGCTCGCGCACGCCGTGACGGGACGGATGTCTATCACGCGGACGCTCTCGAGAACGTGGAGATTACCAGCAAGAACATTTCTGGAATGAATCTCGTCCTTGTTCATCCGTGGATCAGTTCCTTGCTTGACCGTGAGCGTCCCCACGTCCGCTCGCACCGGCGGAACCCTCGTCTCATCTTTTGCAGACGTCGACGACGATGACGCAGAGGCATCGCCGGCGTACAAGCAAGCACGGGCGCTTAGGCTCGTCGCTCGCCTTCGACAACCGTTTGGCGGGTTGTTGCTTGCCAAAATCTCGAATACGGAATATAAGCGGGTTGCTGCAGGCTGTAAGATCGTTGGGCAAATACGTGAGAATGTAGATATGACGGTGCTTTCAAAAGACGTTCGTACGTTAGAAGTACTGTAGTTCTGGAATCGGAACGGTGCTGTATTCTGTAGTGTTACTATGGGTGTGTGAACTTCGTTAGGTCAGAAGAGTTGGCAGTGACTTCACGCTCAAGAGCTTACTGTAACCGTACGCGTCGTGGCCGCGTCGGACAGAACCAATGGCCTCTGCAACTACCACTGCTGTACGGATGAATTCTCTCATTTGTTTAGGACGTTTCTGACGCTTCATGTAGCTTCGGCAGTTCACGTTCTTCGACATTGAGCCCGTCAAGGACGTTCACGACTCGGCGAACCCACCCGACTTGCTCAAGGTTCATTTAAGCTTTATTTATCGTTCACTCCTGTTAATTTCTGATTGTTAGAGTGCTCCAGAAATCTCCACTGTTTTATCTTCCTCTCATGGCTTGGTCGTCGCCGACATCCATGGAAGTGTACACCTTCTTAACCAGGCCTTCGTTTCGGTGGCGAGCTGGATCGCGCATGTCGGTGGTAGGGTTACTCATATGGTGGAGGAGATGGGTATTCTGGTTTCCATCGGGGTGTGTGGTTGTTTTCCTCCGTTTATATTCCGGTGCTGACTAGTTTGCCCGTCAAGGACGAAGATAGCGTACGCTCGTCTATCATGAAAGTCTGGGACTTGGGAAAGATCGATAAGAGAACAGGCGGACCTCTCCTCCTCCGCACGGCCAAAGTGCAGCCGACCGGGAAACCTCATCCTGTATGCTCTGGTCTGTGCACACCTCACGCCGGCTCACTACCGAGTATAGGTCACCACTGTCGCATTAACTTCCACCCTTTCCTTCCTCGCCGTCGGTCTCGCAGATGGGACCGTTCTTCTCTACCGCCATTTGGATCAATCTCTGTCGTCAACACCCTCGTCTGCCATCCCGAAACCTCGAGTTATTCATGAGATCGCGACTGAACCAGTGACATTTTTAGCGTTTACGACCGCGCCTCTGTCGGTTTCCATGGACCCAATGCCTTCTGCTGTGGATCCTTCGAACCCAGGCTCTACTCTCGCCTCGGCCGTCCCTCCAACGCTTTCACTGGTGATTGTCACGACCTCTTCTACTTATGTTTATCCAGTCCTACCGAAGCCGTCTAGCCCCACGGCTGTCCTCGTCGACGAAATTGGGGCGGGTTTACGTTGTAGTTGTGTCGACTGGAAATCGCGCTGGGTTGTTTTAGGCAGAGACGAGGCACTGGTGGGCATTGGGAACGGTGGAAGGTTAGGTGTGGTTAGCTACGAAGGTCAGCACCACTCTGATCTTTTTGGACTGTCATTCGATTCAAGAATGATCTGTGTAATTGAATTGATTAGGGCGCAAGTCTTCCTTGCACACACATCTGAACTACGTGGTCGTCGTTCTCCCTGCGTCAGCTTCGACTTCTTCGGTGCTTCCCTCGGGTGCTGCAACGAAAATCCCTGGCCCACGACAACGGAAACTCACTACCGACGCGTCGTCACTGTCGAACGCACTTTCGCTGAATTCCGCGAATGGGGTCACTGACCCAGACGCCGCACGGGTCGTACTCGTCGACATGGAAAACAAGATGATCGCATATGCCGGGGTATTCGAGCGTGGCGTCCGGGATGTCGTGTCTGTGTGGGGTTCCGTGTACATCTTGGGGAATGAGGGAACGGTTCGTCTTTTTTCTATTTAGGTCCTGTATCGACCCACCGTCATGTGCACAGGTGACTCGTTTGGTCGAAAAGCCCACCGGCACGAAGCTCGCGTTGTTGTACGAGAAACATCTCTACACTCTCGCTCTGTCGTTTGCGCACACACAGAGCTTGGACACCACGGACGTACATCGGCATCATGGCGACTACCTATACGAGAAGGGCGATTACGAAGGTGCGATGAAAGAATATCTGCAGACGATCGGCGGTGTGCGGGGAAGTTATGTCGTACGCAAGGTATGTTCTCGTGATCGCGACTCCCCCGTTCGGCACTCCCTCGCATGTTGCACCGACATATATTAACATACGTATAGTTCCTCACAGCTAATCTTACCCCGCTTTTGACGCTCTACCTGCAAGAACTCCATACGCACGGGCTCGCAAACGCAGAGCATACAACACTGCTCCTCAATACCTACGCCAAGGTGGGCGATGTCGCCAAAGTGGATGCGTTTGTACGCAGCGAAGGGAGAGTCGTTGGAACTGCCACGTTCGATGGGAAGACGGTTCCCGGGGAGGGAACAAGCCGAGAACCTCCGTTTGATCTCGACACCGCAATACGAGTATGTCGGCAAGCGGGTTTCTTCGAGCAGGCCGCGTATCTTGCGAAAAGGTGGTCGAGGCATGAAGATTATCTCAGGGTCGTCGTGGAAGATATCGGAGCTGGAAGTGCTGATGCGAAAGGGGCTGAAAAATCGGACAAAGGAAAGATAGAGAATGGATACAGGGCGGCAGTGAGTTATTTGAGAGAGGTGGGCGGAGCTGGCGTGAGTTTTCGTATTTGCCTGCCTACTGATGCTCATCGATGACGTTGGGTTCTCTGTTAGGCTGAATCGAACCTCGCCCGCTATTGTCGCGCTCTTCTCGACAACCTCCCGGACGAGACCACACAGTTACTCATCGATCTGTGCACCATTTCTGGTCCTCTCCCGCCTACAGAAAGCCTTCAATCTCCGATCCAAGGGACATCTGCGCCCTCGTATCTGGCCTTACTTGCTCTCTCTCGAGCGCCAGCGGTACCTCCTACCTTGACAGGCAATGGCGGAGACGGGAAAAAGACGGAGGACAAAGATGGAGGGGAGGATCTGGTGACCGCGTTGTCCGGTGGACCTAGTATTCAATCTCTCGCGCCCCAAGGGCGATCCACGGGTGGCCCAGGGACACAGACACCACCTCGACGACCCTCCCCGACACTTTTCTTCGCACATTTCGTCGACCATCCAGAATGTTTTACGAGGTTCCTCGAGACGGTCGCACAACGGCGGTGGGGACAGACGTTGGAGGATGGTCCGGAGTCAGGCGCCGTTGCCGTTGGAGGTGAGGATGAAGAAACAGAGAGACGGGACCAAGCCGCAGTGTGGAATACCCTGCTGGAACTTTATCTCGACGAGGGCATCGAGGGGGACGAACACGCTCCGTGCGAGCATCACAAGGCCCTCCGATTGCTCAATTCTATTTATCTCCCGTACGACCTGACCCACGCCCTCGTCCTCTGTTCGAGTCATCAATACACGCCCGGACTGATTCTCCTATGGGAGAAGATGGGAATGTACGAGGACGTGCTACGATTCTGGATGGAAGAGCACAATTCAGGCACCACGGCCGTGGTGGGCATTTCCGAATCGTCACCCTCGGCGCAGGTCATTTTGGCGCTGCGCAAGTACGGACCTGAAAATCCACAACTTTACCCGCTCGTTCTCCGGTTCCTCACGTCGACGCCCGCACTTCTCACTGCCCACCAAGCGGATCTCGAGTCGCTCCTAGAACATATCGAGAGCGAGAAGATCATGTCCCCTCTGGCTGTTGTACAGGTTCTCAGCCGGAACGAGGTGGCGAGCGTCGGGCTTGTCTCGGGTTGGTTGATGAGACGGATCAAGGAAGGCACGGAGGAAATCGCGACGGTAAGCTGTTCTCAGTCTTGTTCCCCGCTCTGACGATGACGACGCGCTCCCGCAGGATCAACAACTCATCTCTTCGTATCGTTCAGAAACGCAGGCGAAACTGAAGCAAGTCGAGGACCTCGAGGACACGGAACATCCAAGAGTATTCCACGTCACGCGGTGCTCGCAGTGCAACGGTCAGCTCGACCTTCCGAGCGTCCATTTCATGTGCAACCACAGCTATCATCAACGGTATGTCGCCCTCGTTTCTTTTTTCTCTCGACGGCGAGTTCGAGGTACTGATGGATCGTTTTTCGTAGATGTCTTTTCGAGAACGATACTGCTTGCCCGCTGTGTACCCGCCAGCACGGCGTCATCCAGGAGATCAGGCGGAACAACGAGCGGCTGGCGGATCAACACGATTTGTTCCTTGCAGATGTCAAGGAAACTGGCTTCAGGGCTGTTGCGGGTGGATTTGGGAGGGGATGGCTAGGCGTTGGGGCAAACACAGTGAGTCCAGGGTAAAGGGAGCGCTAGAACATTCTCGTCCGCAACGTTGCTGTGCTCCGACTTGGCATATCATAGTTGGCAATATATTCCATGATGAATCGAAACACAAGCATTTGAGAAAAAGTACATGCAAGGGAAACACAGATCGACAAAAGAGTGTGTTCCAGGAAGGTGTGTATCGACATACTGTATCCGTAACCCGCCCGAGTCCCCATAACGATACTGTACATGTCCTACCTCGTCAACACGTCCAGCAACACTGCACGACGCAGGAGGCACAATTGGAGTGAACAACTCGGATGCTCTCACTACGACTACGGTAAACGACGACAAACAGGACGCCCCGCAGACCACGACTCTCACTGACACTTTGCGCGCACGGCGACACTCTTAGCAAGTCGCATGGGATCCCCAAAGTCAATAACGGGTCGAGACGCCATCCGGACGAAACACGTCGCAAACGTGAACGCAACACGGTGACGTGCCAGGAACAAGTCGAAACAAGAGGGGCGGGCAGACAGCGCGGGAGAGCTGCTGACAGCGTAAGCCGAGCAGCCACCGCGAGCAGCCGGAAACCTGACGGCAAGGACAACGAAGTCCGTCGCACGTCAGGAGGCATTACCTGCGTACAAGAACGAGCGTTTAGGCTCGTCGCTCGCCTTCGACAACCTTTTGGCAGGCTGTTGCTCGCCAAAATCTCGAATACGGAATAGATATGGCAATGCTTTCAAGAGACGTTTGTACGTTAGAAGTACGGTAATTCTGGAAGCGACGGTGCTATATTCTGTAGTGTTACCAAGAAAGTGTACGTAGCCAGTCTGTATCTCCAATAAACTTCATTAAGGCAGATCAGAAGAACCGGCAGTGAGGTAACATCGAATCCAAGATCTCAACGGACGTGTCGCCTGGAGGAAATGGGTGAAACAACATGGTATTTTGATGACGTGTTGGTGTGTGACGGTGTACTAGCTGGTGGAACTTCAGGCACTACGGCCCGAGACGGCGAGTCGAAAGTACTTGTCACACTCGCAGCTGACACTCTCAATGCCTTTAAATCTGGTACGCAGTGCACCATGTCCAAGTCACTTTCGCACACGATGAGGGGCTTAGATAAAATGAAACGGTATGTACAAAAACAGACTGGTGAAAATGTATAACGTGTCAGACTAGTCGAGGTTTAGGTCGCCCTAAGTGAATGATTGACGTGTTATGAGCCAACATATCACGGGCATGTCAGCCGTATTACACACCATTGGGTAGTCCAGGAGATAGCCATCTCCTCGGTGGTCGACCTGCAGAGCGTTGTCGTTCCAACCCTCGGGGAGTACCCATCGCGGGTGCGATCCCTCCTCGTTGGCAGGGCGAACGAGGACGTAATGCACCTTAACCGTCACTTTCCTTCCCAATTTCTTCGCCTTCTTCGTTGGCGGGGGATCATCCGAATATTCTATCTTCTCAAGTTGCTCTCGAACCTTCCTGATGATGTTCCGTATCGACAGATAACCACTTTTTGAGCCTCTATGCACGTCAGCTGTGGTCATCTGGAGGAGCCAAAGCTGTGCGTCGCCAGAGGGGCCGAAATCCACAATGAAAGAATCAATGAGTGGATGTGTCGCTGAGCGAGTGATGTAATACTCGTCCGTGTCAAGACAGTCTGGTAAAGCATTGGGATCGAAGTAAATCGACTTCCGATTCTTTTTTGAAAATCCTGTCATCGTCTCAGAGGAGTCAAGAAAGGAGAAAGATACATTCTTCTTCTGTCCTTCAAATTTCATCTTTCGGAGGGTCCACTCGCCACCGTTCTCAGATCCCTGCGCAATGCCACGGTGAACGAGCGGCTCGAACAATGCTCCTGCCAAGCTCTTTGACTCGGGCTTGGACAAGAAAAGCTTTACGAAGTCGCGTACTGCATCCTCCTTCTTCTCGTCGAATTTCTGAGAGAACTGCCTGGCGATGTATGGAGATTTGAAGTAGATTTTCCACACCATTTGGTCCCCGACTTTGCCAGGAGGGTTCACAGCTATGACGTAGTGGGAGGTATCAGTGTTCGAAAACTGCTCCTTGTTAATGACCTCGCGCAGAGTCTTCAATAGCCCTTCCAAATCTTTCGAGAGCTCCGTAACGTGCCGCTCTTCTACAGTTTCGAAATGTTTTATCGCTTCGAACACATCACGGGGAACATGTCCGAAGTGCTCGATGAGGGCAATCAAAAGAGTTTTGAAAGCATCGTCTGCCGACTTGGGTGGGTCCTCTCCATAGGTTGCTCTGAGGAACGAAACAGCATCGCGGTACGGCAGACTTGCTGGAATGTCTTTCCGATGCTTCATTTCGTCTTCCAAGCGTTTTTTGAATGCTGGAGTGAAAGACAAGTCTGATCCACTGCGTAGAACACTTGTTAACAGTGAACTTTGATGAGGCATGATATCTTACGCTCTCAAGAGCTCCTCAGGTTTCCATAGAGGGAAACAGGTTAAAAGGGCGGTTCGCTCCTTCCGCCATGATTTGAACTGTTCCTGATTGGGAGATGGAGTTTGAACCGGGAAAACCCAATCAGTTCTCCATGAAACCTCTTGAAGATCGACCCTGGCGATGTCAAAAAGCGACCAGATGAACAATGGAGGGGTCAACACTTTAGAAGCCTTTGGGAGGACCTTGTCAGAGATATGTGAAGCGGTGTAAACCTTGCCATCGTAGAAAAGCGTGAAGTCGGATTTAGGCATGTAAAGAAGGACGACCTGCTTCTTCTGCAGAAGAAAGACAAGAAGATACCAGATGAAAACCGTTTTTCCTGCGAGCGAGCTTAGGTCGGGTGGAAATAAGAGCGAAACATTCATACCAATACCAGGTTGACCTGTGAGAATCACTCCACTGCTAGGGTCCGACACAGCATGCTCCCAGACCACCCGAGTAGCTTCCAGATAGCATTCACGGATGAGGACAGGCTCGCGTATGCCGATACCCAGATTTAAGGGAAAACGAAGTACTCCGCCTTCCGAACAAAGGGTGTGTTCTTTGGCATTCCACCAATACTTCGCGAACGCTTTCCAATCATCGTCAGCTAGTTCCCAGTGTGCACGCTTCTCCTCAGACCATTTCCAGTTAGCAGGATCTGCATCGTCATTAGCGACACGGGGTTAGACAATGGATGAACAAACTGGAGTTGGCAAGAGCAACATTGAGGAATCCGGGATTGGTGGTGAAAAATTTAGATCCTTTCTCTGTCATTGCTAAAGTGTCAACAGCAGCGGGTCGTGGTTGATTATAAAGGGGTTACATTGGAGCTTGAAAACACAGATCGCTTGAAGGATCACGAACCGGAAAGCCGAGAACACCCAAGGCATAGCCATCCGGGCTCGGATCCATCTTACAACAGAAAGAAGCGCCCTGTCATTGGACGATACGATCCACGCAGCCGAGTTCTGCAATGGAAACGGCGACAGGGAAATCGCACTATAACTAACATCTTGAACCCCTTTCTGACACGTCTGTAGTACACTATGTCTAAGCACAGTGGGAGACCAGGAAAAAGAAATGGAACGGCATGGAGAGAAAACAGACATGATGATTATGTATAAGGTTCATTCCGATCCACGGACATGTTGACCGTCAATACCGTTATCACACCGTTGGGTAGTCCAGGAGATGACCATCTCCTCGATGGTCGACCTGCACGGTGTTGTCGTCCCAACCCTCAGGGAGTACCCATCGCGGGTGTGATCACCTCTCGCTAGCAGGGCGGACTACTAGGATGTAATGCGCCTTTACCATCACTTTCTTTTCCGAATTCTTCACCTTCTTCGCTGGCGGGGAATCTTCTAGATCTCCTTCCTTCTCGAGTTGCCCTCGAACTTTCCTGGCTATATTGCGTGTCGACAGATAACCGTTTTTGAGCCTCTATGCACAGTCGTTAGAGGAGTCGACATCCGCAGTGAAAAAATCAAGCAATGGATGTGTCGCTGAGCAAGCAATGTAATGCCTGTCGGTGGTGAGACAGTCTGGTAAGGCATCGGGATTCGAAGAATGACGACTCTCGCTCGATTTTTGGAAATCCTGTCATGTCTCAGAGGGATCATGAAAGATGAACCGTACGTTCTTCTTTCGGAGGGCCCACTCACCGGCATTCACAGATACCTGTGAAATGCCACGGTGAATGAGTGGCCCGAACAGCGATTCCGCCAAGTCTTTCGACTCGGATTTGGACGAGAAGTACTTCACAAAGTCGTACACCACATGCTCCTTCTCGGCGAGTTGCAGCGAGATCCGCCTGCTGGTGTATGGAGATTTGAAGCAGATCCCCCACGCCATTTTGTCACCGGCTTTTCCGTCAGAATTCAAACTTGAAGAAATGACGCGGTGGGAGGTACCAGTCTCTGGTTCTCTTCATCTGGTCCGTGCGTCCTGAGACTTAGTCATAGTGGTCTACATCCGCGCTCCGTCCTCTCCTAACGTTTCGCTTTCCTATCCTAGGTATCGCGCCCTGTATGTTTGTACCTACGAGCCGATTGATTCCTATCCTAGCTCCTAACGCGAGTCGTCCCGGTGTCTTCGCTGCGGGATCTAGATGTCCTGACAATTCTGCTAAACACCTCGCTCAAAGTCTCCGAAATGCAACTGCTCGAAATTGCTCGAGAGCTCAGCCCGGTGCCAGGTTTCGACTTCACTGAACATTTCTATCGCTCTGAACATATCGCGGGGAACGCGTCCGAAGTGCTCGATGAGGGATTTCTCAAAAGAATGTTGAAAGCGCCGCCTGTCGACTTGAGTGGGTCCTCTCCATAGTGAGGAACGAAACAGCATCGCGCTTTTTGAATGCTGAGATGGAAGACAAGCGCGATGCACTGCTTAGAACGCTCGTTAACTGTGAATTTGACGAGGCATGATATCTTACACGCTCGAGAGTTCCTCAGTCTTGCATAGATATTTCTAATTAACAAAAGCTGCGTGATCATTGGCCACACGAAAGTAGGCAATAGGAGGCTAACTAGGGTTGCCAATGGTACCGTCGAGGAACCTAGAGATGGTGGCAAAAGAATTCGGTTCTGACATTACTAATCTCTAAGGCCGAAGGCGCGAAATTGAAAAGCACCATCGAGCCTTTGGCATCACCTGATGAGCGCGGTGAAGCAAAGGGTACATCCTCCAAGTCGAAAAAATGGTCGGGTGAGCGAGTTCAAGTGTTAGCGGCGAGAAGTAACGGAAAGTAAGCCTGCAACTAGGACATGACATCAACAACATCGACAAGATTATCAAAGAAAGAAAGAAAGAACAGGGAAGTGGAAAAGAGGAGGGAGGATGAGAGCACCGGTACACTTGAAGTAGTGGCGCGCGTCCTTGGTTTTGACAACCGTGCCAATATTTAACTATTTGGGGGGTTCCCCTGTACGGATGGACCTAGAAATGAGCACGAGTCGTTCACGCCATCGTCATCATGAACTTTATGCTCACGATAGCGCCGGCGTGCACGTCGGCATGCCAGGTGAGAGTGGCTCAGAGGGGAGCATGGCGTAGGCACATACGTCAGCGGAGTAATCCCTGAGACAACACTGAATAGTCCGTCACGTCGGGAGGCATCGCCGGCGTACAAGCAAGGACAAGCGTTTGGGCTCGTCGCTCGCCTTCGACAACCGTTCGGCGGGTTGTTGCTTGCCAAAATCTCGAATACATGATATAGGCGGGTTGCCGCAGACAGTAAGATCGCTGGGAAAATACGTGAAAATGTAGATATGACAATTCTTTCAAAAGACGTTCATACGTTAGAAGTACGGTAGTTCTGGAAACGGGACGGTGTTATATTTTGTAGTGTTACCATAGGTGGGTGAACTTTGCGAGAGAACGCGACCGAACGGTCGTCCAAGCTAGAAATGGGACTGTTAAGTCCTAGGTACATCAGTACGTGCGGTAACGAGTGAGAAAAGAGTATAGCGTACCTCCGGTAAACGAGTGTGTCCGTATATGGTACATTAGGGAAAGGAAAGAAAGAAAGTGTACGTAGTCTGTCTGTATCTCCAACAAACTTCATTAGGGCAGATCAGAATCAGCAGTGGGGTAACAGATGTGTCGTCTGGAGGAAATGGGTGAAACAACACGGTATTTTGATGACGTGTTGGTGTGTGATGGTACTAACTGGTGGAACTTCGGGCACTGCGGCCCGAGGGCCTTTCGTACGTACGGAATGATGGGGTGCCGGGTCAGTTGAAGTGTATGGGTAGAATTTTGAAAGGTTGAGGTAGGTTGTTACAGCCGCCTTGAGGGATCCTCGTCGTCATCAATGCCTCGACTGCTCACTTCGACCCGTCTCTCGGCTTGCCCCCGTCTGGCTATGAGCCCCTTGAGTGCATGCTTGAAATATGGACTTGCAAGGTAGAACGGAGCGAGAACTTCTGGGAACAGTACGGGCACGGATACTTTAATAATTCGAGGTGTTGCTCGGTGACGTGCCTTGTTAAGCTCTCCATCCACATAGGATGGGCAGAGCAATCGTTCCAGCGGCACATTATTTGTTCCCTGGCTGGACCAGTGACACCACGATGAGAGCGCAGATGACCAGGAAAGTCGGAACCTTGAACAATGGAATGACAAATGGTCCCACGTGTCGTCCAAAGGCAAGGATAGAAGCGGAGCTCGTTGCCTTCTGTGAGCGGGGGAAACTGAGACAGCTTCTTCATGTCCTGAGGATTATGCGGTGAACATCAATCATTAGACTGGTTGAAAATGTCCCTACCTCATCCGTCCCGAAAGAACTCGGGCTGAATATCCTTCCAGAGATGAATAAATTTCGTACACGATGTGTGTAGCTTCGAGTATCATCCCAATCGGTCGGCATAGCCTGTGAGGACTGCCCGATGGAATGGTGGGAGAAATGAGAAACGTTGACCATCAATTAAGTGTGACAAATATTCTTACTTCTCGGTCGAGGGCATATGCCTCCTCCAGGTCCTTCCTGGTCCCGAATACAAGGAACCGAATTCTGAGATCAACTGCGAGGTTGTTCAAAGACATCAAGCGATCAGGGTGTCCATGTGGACGAAGCTGAAGCGCTTCTCTGTTGAGGACGATCGCTTCCTCCAGATCCCCCACGGTTCCAAGCATGTCGTACCGAGTCCCGAGATCCACTGCAAGGTTATTTAGGAACAACGAACGGTCAGAGCTTCCATGTGGGTGAAACTCAAGTGTTTCTTTGTCGAGGATAATGGCCTCGTCCAGATCCGACATCGCCCCGAGCTTGTTATACCGAATACTGAGACAATTTGCAAGGTTGATCAAAGAGATATAATGGTCAGGATGCTTATGTGGGAAAAGCTGGAGCACTTCTCGGTTGAGAACGATGGCCTCTTCCAGATCCTCCATAGCCCCGAGCCTGTTGTACCGAGCGCAGAGATGAATTACAAGGTTGTTCAGAGAGATTGGGCGATCAGGGTGTCCATGAGGGTAAAGTTGAAGCGCTTCTCGGCCGAGGATAATGGCTGTGTCCAGATCCTCCGTGGAGAGCGAAGGCCGACCAACAATCATGTCAAGCCGATATAATTTGAACATGGAGCTACCTTTGTTGGTGTGTACTTCCGCGCTGCCAGAAGCCTCCTGAGTAAGTGGAGTGGCCATATTTTTTGCCGAAGAACAATCGTCAGACACATCTGAATCACTGTTCCCAACATCATGTTCATTGTGATGCATTTTCTGGGTCATACCGAAAGCTGACCTTCTACTCCGTAGATATACAACACCTAGATAGGAGGAATGGTATGAATAGCCGCAGCGACACGGCAACGATACACGTACCTTCATGAGACATTAAGCTGTATGTGCGGGAAATCGCATTCCTGAGATGTTCTTCTTGTTCGAGCTCAACAGCCGAAAGTAGTCCCTGAGATAACACTGATTGGAGGGCGAGTAATATGCACATGACTAACCTTTTCCAGCAAGTCGGTCCAGTCACTGTCATGAGCAATTGCGATGTTGGCGAATGGTTCCTTGAGAACAAAATGTAAGTATCTCGTCCTGCTTTTGCAAGATAAGCGGACCTGCTGTAGTAGGTATTGGTTGATAACGTCACATGGATGAAAAACCTGTCAATGATGTTACAGACCACAAAACCGTGCAAGAGAGGGTTAGAGACTCACTCGAGACACTTTTGGAAATCGTTGTATTTCAACAGGCGCCCCTGGAGTCAGCACTTCTTCGTCCAGAACGAAGCTTGATTCCCCTTCGGTTGCTAGATTACTAGCGCTTCCTCCCTCCTCCCCTGCTGCCGAAGAACTACTGCCCGTCCTTGGGCTCAAACGGCTTTCCATCCAAGAGTTTATACTTGGAACAAAGCCAGATGACTCTACGTGCATTGACCGAGCGCTGGGTGCCCCCGCTTTAACTGTGACACGTTTCATGCCAGGAAATCCAGCCCTGAGTGCAATTTTGAACCCGCGGATGAAAACAGCTTGATTCGACATCCCATAGTTCCCAATTGGACCAACTCGATGGTTCAAAGCATGTGTGGTCCGCCATGTATATGTCGTCCCGATATCTATGTCGTCTCCTCCAACCTGTGTTGCCCTGAACCGCGCAGAGAATCCACCAGTCACCGCAGCGTTCTCGGATGCGGCAAGCGACCAAGACCGAGTTTTATAAAATCCAGTGATCAAGTAAAGTGCGTCATTGCCGATGATCCAACCGCGACGCTCCCGAGCGAAATGGTACCACTCGACCGCGTATTGCTTTGCATGTTTTAGGAAACAAGATTCATTTCGGAGGACATGACGTTCTGCGCCTTCAGGTAGGATGAGGAGCGCACCTTCTTTAGGCAATAGACTAAATTCGTAGTCTAGTTCGCCCTCAGACTGGACACTAATGAGGATTCAATGATCATTGTCGACACGCTATCACTGACTCTACTTACAGAGACGGTTCATTCGTCACGGTGGTGGAGGTTATGTAACCAGAGGTCTCGACATTGGGAGTGATCCTGATGTCTCCATTGTTTAACTTGACAGACTCGAAGCCTTCAGGAATCCCAAAGGTTTGATGGAACGGGTGATCTGGGGGTAAACATATGTTGAACAAGACGTCGAAGCAACCATCCTCAGCGTCGACCACGCCTACATCCCCAATTGCAAGGCCTTCCGTTCGTTCATATTCAAGAAGCTGACGATCTGGCTCTGGGATCCATAGCGGGTAACCACGAGAAGAGAGTAGACGCCGGGCGTATATATCTTGTGGGGGTCTAAAAGACATCCGTAGCCACCGTATTCGTGGGGGTCGTTGGAGTCCGTGGATCAGAAAATTTGAAGTGCGACGGGCTACACGGATAGTGAAGACAACGGATCAACGTGCAATGTAAGTCAATTTTGAAGTAGTACTGACAACGCGCGCTGCGACGCCTGCCCGGCAAATGACCACAAACGGACAACGGCGTCCCTGGACTTGACCACCGATCGAAATTGAGCCTTGAAGTTCGACATTGTTCAACTTATACTAATGATCCATCTTCAGTCCTACTACCGTTCCCGACTTGCCATGAGCGGGATTGATAGAGTTGAGTCCACAGCGTTTAGCCTAGTGAATAGACCGAATCACGTGTAAGCCGCCACTAAGGCAAGCGAGGCTATACCGATACGTACAGAGATACTGAGTATAATAAGGCAAAGAAGGGACAAGCAGCTCTAGCTGTCCCAAACCTCCAACTCGTCTGACCGTCCACATCATTCACCCGAATCCTCGACTCTTAATCGTATTCCATCTCCGCTACGATATCGCCACACAAACAAATAAATCTAATTCAGTGCTTACCGTAGTGAATCCGTAGAAACACCAAAGAGACGTCCGCAGGTCCGTCGTCCAACACACGAGACGACCAAAAAGTATTTCTCAAGATAATGAAACCCGCAGGGCATTCCGCCAGCTCGCAAGCGAGGCGCTGTTACAGCATTCGGTAGTTTTTACTATGCTGCGCGTTCACCCCTACCGCAGGCTCGCGATTCCACTGACATCTCTACTCCAGTCATACACGGGGGACTAACGGAGAACGCGCTCTGTCATTTCTCACAGTAGGCCCTCGCGTCAAATAGGGACGTGATACGAGTGTCCATGCAGGTTCAAGCGTGTACAAATCGTCTTCCGCTCGTATCGTCTTCAAGGAGCTCGCAATCTCACCACCCATCTCCGCTCAAATCGTGTCTCCGCAAATGACTCGACGTCGCGCCTCAAGATCACTGTATCAAAAAACGTTCGCGGGAATACTAACATAGTGTTGTAATTGCTTGAAGTGGAGACTTGGACCGCAATTGGAGTTGATCCGCTGCATGGTCCGGTGCAAACCACCGTCAGCCACGCAGTCGTTTCGCGTTACTCTCTAATGTCGATAACCGGCCTGCTGTCACGAATGAGAGTAGCATTCGAGGTGGGGATGTAAGAAGGCATATAAAAATCGGCGTAATCCAGTTGACCTTGACCACACGGCCGAGGTACATCGATAGTCCTAAGCGCTAGGCCAGTGCTTGCCCAGCAGATCAAATGGGAGGTTTGTCATAAAAAGGTGTTCCAGTCCAATCAAAATCCTCGGTCAGCCCTCGTGTAGGCTCGCAAAACACAATGTAACCAACCACTCTTGTAGATGTATGCAGCTTCAATGCCAGGCTAGGCGCCAAACATATCCTTTAGCGATCAAAAATAGAATGTGGACAAGGTCCCAGTCCCCGAAAATAACGAGCGCGTATCACAACCACACCGGCTTGCATTCGAACCATAGGCCCCCCTGCTGGCTGCGCGTCATAGATCTGAGAATGGGAGGAAACAAGAGAGGCAGGAAAGTTGCGGATAGCAGTCACATCACTCCGCATCGTGTTGTGGCAAGGAAGGGAGAATGGAGATATGTTGAGCGAGCAGTTGAGGAGATATTTCATATGAAAGGACCCAAGCTCGAAAGGTAGACAGATCAGCTGAGGGCACTGTGGAATATCCCGGTCGGTCGGTGTGAGTAACGGAACTCTGCTGGGCGGAGGGACATTGAGGAATCTCGATCATCAGACATCTTGGAACGAACACTTGGAATCATCTCACCTCCCACGGGTGCTGAAGAGATGCTTCTAAAAGCAAATACACGAAGGAGAACACGTCGCTCAGCTCCTCCCAGAGTACATTCAACGCTGGGTCTTTGAACACGCGATAGGTTCTAGCCAGACATGCCAAGTTGGCGGGATCACGATGACCAAAGGTATTACAGAGAATTTCGTGTACCTGGAGTGTGTGATGCATTATCTGGCGGATGTGAATGGGGCTTTAGGATTTTGTTACTACCCAAATGATTAGCCAAATTTTTGTGTCTCGTCTTTGCATCTCGTATGCCATTCTAGTGCGACTTGAATTCTGTAATCCGCGTCGTGTATGTCCTGCTGATGACCAGACGGCAAGAGTGACCCCCATGAGTGACGCAGCATCCAAAACGTCCGTGCGCTCAAGGTCCAACACAAGCCACGCATAAAATGCAGGGTGGTGTGCTCCTCGTGTTCGGAAGATCCCCAAGTCCTAGATGCGGATGCGTTCCGTATCTGCGATGAGCGCAGTGATGGCCCGTCCGACAACTCACGGACGAGGTGCGAGAGAACGGTGAGAAGCACAGGCGGTTTTGCATACTCGAGTTCGTTCTGACACGCACTCCGATTTGGGTGGGTCATGCCCTTGGTAACCGTTTCAGATTTAGGTACGCTTCACGGTGAAAAGCGTTCCGTAGGATCTACTGTCCTGGAAGATACCGTCCTTGCGACTTGTCACCGCCCACAGCTTCATCCCCAAGCGCGTGTCCTTGCTTTCTATTCAAGAATGATCGCGCACTTCTCGGACTGGAGGCCGCTCGTAGCGTTTCACAAGGTGTGAGAACGACCGATAATAGTGCAACACACTGCAAGCGGTATGCTTGAGTATGTGAATCGGCCGACTAGCAACTCGGACCGAAAGCGCCGTTGACCTCCCTCCCAGCGTTGCACATGGTCATCCGCGCCCGGAGGCCCTGTCGTTGTTTCACCTATCCAGGCGCGGAGGTCAAAGTCATACTCGCAAAACGTCGCGAGACTAGAAAAAAAGGCATTGACAGCCACCACGGTCTCCGCGTCGATAGGGGCGTCGAGGACGTCAATCGTGAGTACGGGTGGTAGTAACGTCAATCCGAGCCGAGCATGCGCACGACTCGGGACTACTCAAGCACAACCTTGCGTGTCAAGCCGGACGACGATCTTGCAGAACAACCTACGTCTGCAAAAGGTGCACGAGTGCGTCCGAAGTGATTCTACCTCCCCAGTTACGGACAGGATCCTCGTTTATATGACCATATGTTCCAACCAGGGCCAGGCGGATGCTAATTCTAGTACATGGTTCTCCGTCGGGCCTATATTGCACTCGACGTTGAGCTCGAAGTGAGAAATGTTCTTGAATACTACGCACGGCCGCAAGTCTTCGAAACCAAGCAGACCATCCTGCCGATCGCGGTTAATCCATTGGTATAGCACAAGGCTTGTGATGGCGTGACCAGTACTGGATATTGGAAGGCGAGCCAATAAGGAAGAAAGCACCTCCCTGGAAAGACTATTCGCAAGGCTGACAGAAAACTCGTGATGACAGGCAGTTGGGTCTGAGAGAGTAACCGCAAAATCGCGTCCAGTGATTCAGATCGCAATCCCAAGGTATGAAAGAAAGAACAGAATCGGAAGCCAACAATGTGGCGTTCAGTGCGATGGAGAGGTAGGTCAACACGGGCGTGTAGGACAGATGCACAAGGTCATCCATGACAAAGACGACTTGAGGACAAGCCACAGAACAGAGGTTTTTCTAGCGATACCAGTAGCTTCGTTGGATCCCGACGAACTTGGCACTAGATTGACGCATGCGAAAACAAAGTTCCTTGACATTTGGGGAGATTGCCAGAAATAGCCCGGCAGAGAGTGCGAAGGTTTGGGAACGAGCGGTCTTGCAAACGAATACCGAACTACTCCATGAGACGATAAACGAAAGATGCTCACTAAGCAGAAAAAGTCGAACCACCTTGTTTCCCGGAGGTGATTGTCGAGACGCATCCGGAAGACATCGCGTCAGCGAAGACGTGTCATGCAAAACGCTCCAGAGTGCATCAAGCGCTAGTTTTTTGAAAGCGCGACATGTTCTAGCTAGAGAGGCTAGACCGGGATCTGCTTTATGGCGTGGATGGCTGTTCGCAACCGACGTGGAACAACCAAAGATGTTGGAGAGTGTACACAAGGGGTGTTTACAGAGTCGGTCAGCGGAATTTCAACCGGCGACTCGAACACTGGCGCTAACATTTCCTTTGCGCACGTCCGACTTCAAGCCCGACCATTCACGCTCACCCTCATCACGCGGTGTATCCGAGTCCATGCTCGTCCCATCAACGGAAGATGGTAGTCCAACGTTAATCATCCTTGTCCGAGCGCAACCATCAGACTAGGAACGCCGACCGAGGACCTCTGAATCCGAGTCGGTTTACCCGACGATCCGGTTCGCGCTCTCTCGGAAACTCGTCGCCGGCGTACCGCTGCACCAACCAGCCTCTCCGGGTGACCCCGTCCTCGCGTGGATCCGGCAGTTCCGCGTAGGACACGTCGATCCGGAGGTCACGCCAACGCAACCACCTAGCCAATTCTATCAGGCCCGCGTCCATCTTGACGTCCGAAGACCCTCGTCGATCCGGTCGATCCGGACGACGAACGACGTGATAGCAAGACAGTCAAACTTCGAGATCGTGAGACAAGTCTCGAGGTTGGTTCCAACGCGTTGGAGCATGACGAGAAGACGGGGGGCAAGTCGGAAACTAGCACCAAGCAGAAAATCGAGTCGGGCTAATGCAATCGATTTAGCGGGCGCGTGAACGTGAATCGGGGCAAGGGCAGCAAGGCTAACAGGGAAGCAGCACGCAAAAAAGTCCTTGCGCGTAACAGGGGGTACGTACGGAGACAAGGTTTGAAACGACCTCGAGCCAGGGTACCACACTCAGAAATCAGAAATCAGAATCAGAATTCTGTCTCCATGTTTCGGTTCCTCGGTTGTCGGATCAACCAAGGATGCTAGAACTCATCGCGGTAGTTGCCGGCGAATGCTCGAAATCTTAGGGTCACGATGGGGATCAAAAGGGAAAAGGTACGAATTCGTGCGTATCAGGCACGTCCCAATGGCCCCTCCAAAGGCGCCATCGCTACCTCGGCGGCGGCGGCGATAACGACTCC